>QBDW01000253.1:0-76036 GCA_003261595.1 Maconellicoccus hirsutus
TTGAAAAACCGTCTTGTATATGGATTGTCATGCTTTTCAAGCGCTGATAACAAATTCGAGATTATTTTTTTGATTTGGTAAAGCGACAAGAAACATTTTTTCAAGGTTATTACGAGAAAATACGAAAAAAAAACGTTATCTAATTGCAGTATTCATCGGTCGACGAGGTGGTCCGTATTTGGAAAAAAATTACATCGATTCGACGAGGGAAAACAAATACTAAAAGAGACAGGATGTTGGAAAAAAAAATCAAAACGACTTCGACGACGTATAATATCATAAAGAGAAAAAAAAATGGTAAAAAAACCACGCCGCGAAAAAAAAGAAGGAAGGAAAAGTATCGCGATTCAAGGGAACATCTCCGAACAAGCGAAAAGAGGAAAAAAATACGTAACACGACACGATAAAACATTTCCTTGTCAACATAATTATTTTTACATTTCAACAAACGCAATGTTAAAAGATCACGAAACGGTTTCGTTCTTTTAAAAACGTAAAAACAAGAGAATAAATACGTTATTCAATTAAAATCTCGCCCTTAACCAACAATTCTCTGGAGATGTTTTGTACGTAGCCGCAACGAGCAATTTCCCGTCGATGTTCGAAGAAAATACACCGAAGTTTAGCCGTGGAACGTAACCCGCAGGGAGACGAAATGGTGGAGGGGAAAACACGCTTGTTTTTACTTGTTCGGTGTGTTGTTGAAAACCAATTTTTTCCTTTTTTTTTTTCCTGTATACACCGAACTGACGTAGCGAATAATCAGAATCGTATGGGAGACGAAAAATAACAAAAGGAGCTTAACAGGGCTTTTATTTGAGCTTAAGAGGATACTTTGTGTAATTTTGACACGTTGAATGATCGCGATGAAACCGATCTTAATGGCTTTTTTCACGCGATATTTTTCTTATGATTATCCTCGCCCGGAATCGGGTTGCTGGCGTTTAACCGCGGATATGTTCGATTTGATTGGAGCCGATTATGGTTAATGGATTGGTATTTTTTATACGCGATATGGCGAAAGCGACGGTCGAGATTACGTAGGCGAATACGTGATATTTCGCAATTCTTCACGACTTGGCACGTTCTTACGAAGTATCACGTGTTAAATTAATAGCTCCTTTGGAAACGTACCTCGGCAACGTATCGTACGTGTAAGAAATTAATATTAAAAAAAAAACCTCCTTCGACGTGTCCCGCTGCAGCCGACACCACCCATATGTAAATTAACTCGTCGCTCTGGTACTGACAGGCGTTCCCCGGCGCGTCCGAACGCACCGTATAAATAACGCGAAAATTCGCCGCCGATAAATTATCATTTTTCGGTCGAGTTAACCACGTGACGACGTGTGCGTGTGTGCGTATGTATTTCAACCGGCTGCGGAAAAAAGCGGAACCGCGTAATTACGCAGGTTCGTTTACGATTGCGTAATTCGAGCGCGTAAATGATTCCGCGGACGACGCGATTCAATTATTTCGGACGCGTTTCCGCTCGATATGCAAATTAATAGGTGTAATTATCGGTGATGTATTGGATACGTGGATGGAGTTTAATTTTCGCGTGATTTTTCTCGCGACAAGGAGGGAGGGGGAGGGGGAATTAACATAATTTTACGCGATATCTGGCGTTTGGTAAAATGAGCCGAATAAGATGCCCCGAAAGGTTATCGATTGAAAACCGCCATGTAGGGTTGTAATTAATTAAATTTTCGTTCGAGTGTTTTTCTTAATTAAACGAAGCTCTTTGTTTTTTAATGTTTTGGATAAATTGGCGGAATTTTGTTACGCAATTCGTACTTTTGATTTTCTCGTTTGGAGCGATACGTCCTTAGAACGGAGGCGGGTGATGTGAAATAAGCTGTAAGACGAATGATTGGGTGGAAAAGCGAGCTTTTTCAAGTTCGACGTGAAAAACGTATAATTGGGTCGAATGAGAGTAGGGTCACGAAGGATGTGCGCGGCGGTGGTCGTCCCAAAGGAGGCGCATGTAAAGGGGTATCGGGTTTTCTTATTTTACAACGAAAATACAACCACGTATAGGCATTTTCGCGTCGGTAATTGCGCGACGAAAAAGATTTTTCGACGTCGAGCGTATACGCACGAAGCTGAAAGGAGGAAAAAATGGCGAAGAAAAAAAAATTACAAATAACTCGTATGGCGTATAAAACTGATACCGTTCGAGGTATACCGTAGAGATTCATTCAAATTAAAACCGTCGAAAAGTTTATGAAATACGTTTATTAGAATTTTATGATCTCTCTCTACTTTTAGAAGTTCTATGTTTTAGAGTTTAACCAAGCCTTAAACTAAGTAGAAATGATGAAAGTTGTTTCCAGCTTCGGGGCTTTTAGTGCTTTGTAGGCGGTCTTAAAATGAAATTGCCGAAACGCCGGGTTCCTTTTTAATGATTTTCCGTGCCATTAAATTGCAGAAAAATATACCATACTAACGCCGCGAAATCACCGAAACAAAACTTTAATCCTATTTTCTTACGGTCCGAAAAAAAAGTATTAAAAATCGAATTGAAAAATTTTTTAATTTTGCACTTGTCGTTGTTTATGAGCGAGGAATTTTTTTACGTGGGGTTTTCGTTTCCACGGTGAGGAAATTTTTTACGTGGATTTTGTACGTTGCGTAAATGGAGAAAAATGACTTGGTAGATTGAATTTTACGATATGTGAAAACGCGTATTTTTACAAATTGGGAATCCCTGAGAACGAATTTGGTCGTTTTTTACGGCGTTCATTTATATCCATTTTTTGTCGACTCGATGAAAGCGCATTGTAATGGAAGCTGAGTGTGATCGTTTTCGAAATAAATTGATATTATGAAGGTGGGGGGGGGTTAGGAAGTAAAATTGAAGTAATGGATATGGTTTTGGTCCGAGTAATGAATTTAAATAGTAAAATCTACCCCCTTAAAACAGAATTCACAGAAAAATATTTTATTCGGTGTAACTAAGTGTAATACTCGTTAAATGAATTTTAGAGCCGAAAATCAAAATTTTTGGAATTTGGGCACATACTAAAACCCCCTAAAAACCACTTTTAGACGCCCTTTTTCGGACCAACTCGAAGGAGTTTTTTCTCGTTAAAAATTGTTTTGACATGTTTGAAATATTAATAGAAGGAGAAAACTTCATGTGCAATGTACTAAAGTAATCGATAGTTTCTGGATAATAAAATATTGAAAAATCGTGAACGTACGTTTGCCCGTCAAGTTGTGCCGGCCGCCGCGCACTGGCGGAAGATCTGTGCATACGCTTCACAATCGCTTTCCGTAACATGAACGCTCGTTTTCTTGAGCTGACGCGGTCGCGACGCGTAACCGCTCGTCTTCCACTAATACGCGGTGGCTGGTATCAACTTGACGGGCACACGTTCGCTACTTTTCAAAATTTCTAACAAGGGAACTACTTGAGGTGTCCGGGTCGGATTTGAACGGAAGTTGGGTTTTTGAAAAAAGCATGTCAAAAAACCCCTAAAATCAAAATTTTAGCTGCCCAAGTCAACTTTTCGATTTTTGGCGAATTTTTGAAATTTGAAAATTACGAAATTTCGATTAAAAATAAAGAATAAAAAAAACTCGAAAAATAATTTTAAATCACGAAAGAAATGTTTTCCCCCTAATTCGAACCCGCAGAATCTGAAAATCGCATCGGTGAGCCGTTCTGGAGCCTCCAGCGCGATTTCCATTTTTTCCCAGGGATTCAAAATGCTCCAAAATGGCTTGCCGATACGATTTTCGGATTCAGCGGGTTCGAATTAGGGTGAAAACTATTTTTCAGTCAATTCCGATACGCGTGGACGAAAAACATTTTTTTTTTCATTTCGTAATGCTTTGCTATGAAAAAACCTGTCCTGGAAAACCTACTCGAGGTGTCCGGCTGGAATTTTCCGGAAATGTAGTCAAGTCGGTTCAGTAGGTTGAGAATAAGAGAGAACCAAGTTTTTAGCTGCCTAATCTCAAATGGACGCCTTCTGGAGCATTTCAAAGTTCCTGGAGAAAAATGGAAATTGCGCTGAAGGCTTCAGAACGGGTCGCCAATGCGATTTTCAGATTCTGCGGGTTCGAATTAGTGGAAAAACATTTCTTTCGTGATTTAAAATTATTTTTCGAGTTTTTTTTATTCTTTATTTTTAATCGAAATTTCGTAATTTTCAAATTTCAAAAATTCGCCAAAAATCGAAAAGTCAACTTGGGCAGCTAAACTTTTGGTTTTGGGGTTTTTTGACATGCTCTTTTCAAAAATCCAACTCCCGTTCAAATCCGAGCCAGACACCTCAAGTAGTTCCCTTGTAAGCTATTTAGATTTCTTTCGGAAAATTCGTCTAATATTATCGCAACCTGCTACGATTTCCTTTTTTTTTTGTTACGTTTAATAAAAATCCACGATACGGTTAAAATGAAATGCAAAATCCATACGTAAACAATTAACGACGCCATTGGCACGTATGGTTGGACGGTGATAAGAAGTAAATCCACCGAATTACTTCTCCGCTTTGTGATATTCGCAATTGGAAAAAGTTTTAACCTCTTTTCGTTTGCATGTACTTGGACACGCGGCTATGAGCGCATACGTCGAACCTTCGTAAAGTTTTCGAGTCCGCGTTCCGTCGACCAAGATGACTTAACACAACCGCAAACTTTCCAACTTATCGTTCTAATAGTGGACTTGGATATTAAATCGTATTATAAACTTGGAATTCGTATCGTCGACCTTATGGCGCGGCGCTTCTCCGGTGTGTGACCCTCTTTTACTTATACTCGTGGATGCCGATGCCTTCGCGTACACGTGAATTCGCCGAACGAAACCCCCGAGTCGATGAAAATTACGTGGTATTGTGTTAGAATTGCGCTATACGAGAGAATTCGACGCGGTTTTTCGTGTCTTCGTCTAATTTGTTTCGGCGAATTTTTTCCATCTCTGTGGACGGTGTCGATGATGTAATTTTTTCTTCGTTTGTATGAATTGGGCGTGGAAATGAAATAAGGGAGATTTTATGGTGCTTTTAACCGCGCCAAATGACCGTTTCGTTTTACTCGTCATTACGAAGGTATTTTTAGTAATTACGTATTGTACGAATAATAAATGATAAGGTGTTGGATGCATACGCCTTCGTGTATTTTTTGTAATTTTTTTAATCATTTTGAGTGCTTCGGGTAATTTTTTAATTTTAGTAAATCGTGTTTATGTTTGTGAAAATTTGAAAGCTTGGAGTTAGCGTGGGGTATTTATTTAGATTTTTTAATTTACGTAAATTAACGAGCTATATTCTTGCGTTTGTTGTTTTTTTCCACGGTGTGATTGAGAACGGTGGGTGTATTTTTTTGCAAAAATTTTCCTTTAAAAGGTGGAAATGTGGGAAAACTTAATTATGGAACTGTTCTTTCAACTGGAGATATTTTTCGAGTACTTTTTTTCTTGTTATTTTCAAATTCGTCCAGGAATCGAAATTTACCACCATTTGAAATTTGCACGTTTTGTTGTTATAATTTGCAAACTTTGAAAGCGCGTGAACGCGAAATTGCCGCTAATACTCGCTCTACTGCATCAACCAACGGACGCATGATAACTTTTTTTTTAAATTTTTTATTCCAATTTTTTTTTGAAAATTTCTATGTATGAAAAAATTCTATTTGTAAAATTTATTATGAAATTTTAAGGGAAAAAAATAGGTTTCTATGTCATTTGTGTACAAAATGACCTTGAAAAAAAAAGTAAGTAAGTAAAGTTGAACAAGAGCAAAAGATGTAAAATTTATCGACAAAAATTATTTAAAAAAATATTTTGAATACGAGTAAGTGGTGTCTTGGCGATCATTTAAACATTTTTTAGTCAATTTAGAAGTCTAAAAAAAGATAAAAACCTTGGCAGTGTTTCGGTAATATTCATTCCCTAAATTCCTTCTTATTCTACGCGAACTTGTCAGACTTGCATAATTCAAGCCGCAAAGGGAAATGAAAAGTGGAAACGAGGTCGACACTTTTGTCTACCTAAATTCAAATGAAAATGAAATTGAAACCAGAAAAGTTGTGTTGGGGAAATACATCAATCTTGACGTAAAATATTCTCCTAAATTATTGATTTTTGTATTTTTTTTTTTGGTCAATTTTGTATTTAATTACGAGCATATGGTTTTTTAACATAAATAGCAAATTTTTGTCTACAGCGGGGTGAAGGAAAATTTCGGTGTAAGTAATTTTTTGGTCTGGGGGGACGACCCAAATATTTTTCAGGCCTGTACCGAGGGCTAAATTTGACCACCTGTTTCGAATTCGAATATTTTCACGTTTTTTTTGACGTTTTACGAGTTGAAATTTTTACGGTTTCGTGAATTCATCTTTTTGTGAAATTTTAATCAATTTTTTTCCAAGATTCCTTCAATTTTTTGCAATTTTTGCGATTTATGATTGTTACGAATAATGTTATTATGTGGAAAATTAAGTTTTTAAGTTTGCGTAAGTTTTACCAAAATTATAAAATTTTATTTAGTACCAATTTTGCTATAATTCACAGGCCAAAAATCATTCCCATAGGTTCAGAAATTATTTTCTTTGCAAAGGCGTGAACGAAATTTTTCCCAATCAAACTTTCTTTGATTAAAGAACAAAGGAATGAAAAATTGTCACCTGCGGCGTATCTATTTTAGATTTTTTTCTACCTGAATTTTCGATGATATTCTCCATTTTTTCCTTATTTTGTGACTCGGTTGATTCGCCAGGGAGCATTTGAAGAACCAGGAGAGAAAAGAGGCATAATTAATAATCACACTTAGAATTTGTTTTGGAGCCATTTTCAAGACCAAACTGCAAATAAATATTTTTATTTTGAGGGCTCAGAGCGTTGATGAAAATTGTGATGTTTATCGATCAAGGGAAAGGGGGTAAAATGGATGAAAAATTTGGGAAAAAATTTTCGTCATATGAATATGATCCAAATTACTGGTTATTCGGTTGTGAAATCAATTTAAACAGAAATAATCCTTGGAAATCCAAATTATGGACTTCAAGCCTCTTTTCGGAGCAATTACAAACTGGGGATGATTTCTAATTGTTTTTTCATGCATCGTGGATTTTTGTTATTAAATCAACGATTGTGAAAATAAAAATAAGCAGGACGTATAAATAATACGAACAATTTTAGCTCAAAAAGGCGCAACGTGTAAAAAATTAACCCTTTCGCGTCACCTTCATACTTCGTCAACGCAAGGGGTGAATAAAAAAGGTGAAAAAAGTACGCGTAAACTGATCTAGCGAGTTGTTACACGAGGGGCTGAGCTTGACATGAGAAATTTTTCACTTACGAGCCAGTACGAAGTATTTTGGCGTATGCGAAGCTGCGAAAAGTACCTTGTTAACATGACTATATATGTGGAATATAGCGTATACGGAACGTTAACAATATTCGTGGCCTTTTGCAGAAGTCGTTCTGCACAGTAATCATTAGAAAACGTTACAATGGAAACGAAAAAGACAAGAGCAGGAACCGGGTTTGTGCAAAAAGACGAAGCGACGTTGTGGCGGAGCGCCGTAACGGGGTCGAGTCGCGGAGCCTGGTTTTTGAAACGTGGAAACACAACGAAAGGGGAGGACTTCTCATATACACAAATATCATTATATAGAAAAGCTTTTGCGGGACTTAATGAAAGCGGAAGAAAATACAAACTTAATGAAGTCATCTCGCCGCATCCTACTTGAGGGTTTTAGCTGGTGCTTTACGACGGGCTTTTTTTTCGCGTCGAGTGTGGTCTTTGCATGTGGAAGGGCAAGCGAACGGAAAAAATGGCTCGAAAAATGACGCGGCACGATCATTAATAAGCGACGGGGTTCGATGAAGATGTAGAAAGGACGAAATTTTAAAAATCGCTCGCGATGTTTGTACGACGTGGTAACCGAGGCAATTGTAAACAGTAGAATTTTTTCCGGCTATTCAAAAGCTCGTTGAATTATTTGCGGCGGCGGTTATTTAGAAAGGATGTAATTTTTAATGCGTCGTAGTCGACATTTCATTATTCGCGCTGGTTGTTTATCTCCGGTGTGACGCTAAAGCTACCGAATTGTTTACCGAACTTGGTGTAAATTTGTACGAATAAATTACTAGCAAAAAATACTCATTTTAGAAACGTCGAGCTGCGGTAACATTTTGCGCCGCCGACAAATTTCTGCCGAATCGCTCCTCACCGTTGCCTAGTCTAGCTCCCCTAAGTACTCGGTCGTTGTCAAGTGTGCGTGTATGTAATGTTTTTACTAATACGATTACACTCGATTCGTTGATGATTGTTTTTGACAAGAACACGGAATACGCGTCGTAATTAATAATTATTTTTTTCACTTGCGAGCAAAGCGTCGGAAAGCTTTTGTAGAAGCGTAGACATTTTTTCGTCGGGGAATGTGCTTTTGACATCTTGAACAGTTTTTACGACGGGGTGTCTTTTTTGAGATGTTTTGCGGAAGGTATTTTTTGATCTGGGGATTTGCGGTGATGGTAAAATGAAATCTGTCCGCGTTTGGTTTGGAAATGTTCTAAAATTTCAGTTTCAGATTTAGTTTTTGGTTTGAATCTTCATAAAATTGCGCAATTAATGAGAAATTTGGTAAAATTGCAAAAAACAGTCAAAACGGAGTTAAAATAGTTTGGTATTGATCAAAATATCTTATAAATTGCTAAAAATTGCGCAAAATTATCGAAATGTTATTAAAATTGTACAAAATTGTCCAATATTTGCTCAACTTACAGTAAAACTGTCCAAATGTTGTCAAAATTGATTGAAGATGATTTATTTGCTTACAATTGCAGAAAAGTTATGCAGAACGGTTAAATTAATAAAAAAATTTGATTATAAATGCCAAAAATCGTCTAAATGTTGTTAAAATAGCTTAAGTACAATCAAAATTTGTTTAAAATTGATCAAAAGTGCAAGAATATCGTTAAAATACATTTAAATTGATCATTATGTGTTTAAAATTGCTTTAAATTGTAAGGAAACTGTTAAAATAGCTTAAAAATGATCAGAATTTGTTTTGAAAAGCACAAAATTGCGAAAATGTTGTTAAAATACACTGAAATGGATCATAATTTGTTGAAAATAGCTTTAAATCGCGCCAAATTGTGTTAAAATTGTTAAAATACTGCGAAAACAGTTGAAAATTGATCAAAATTTATTTATAATTGCCCAAAATTGTCGAAATGTTATCAAAATTGTTCAAAGTGGTTCAAAATTTAATCAAAAATGCACAAAATTTGTACAAAACGATTAACTTAATGAAAAATTCAAATTTTTTATCACTAATATAAACGCTTTGCACGACCTTTGTGCAATTTTGAGCAATTTTAAACAAATTTCGATCATTTTAATGTTTGTTTAATAACATTTTAACAATTTTTATACAATTTTGAGCAATCATTGAACAATCTTAAATAATTTTAACAATATGTTGTCAATTTTGCGTGATTTTAAGCAATTTTGCACAAATTTTGATCGTTTTTAAGCCGTTTTACCAGGTTTTGTGCATTTTTAACCAGTTTTAAACACATTTTGATTAATTCTAAACTGTTTTAACAACATTTTGACTGTTTTCATGCAATTTAGAGCGATTATTGAACAATTTTGAATAATTTTATCAATATTTTGTCAATTTTGCGTGATTTTAAGCAATTTTGAACAAATTTTGATCGTTTTTAAGCCATTTTACCAGGTTTTGTGCAATTTTGAGCAAATATTGAATAATTTTACACTATTTCATCAACATTTTGACAATTTTGTGCATTTTTAACCAGTTTTAAACACATTTTGATCAATTCTAAACTGTTTCAACAACATTTTGACTGTTTTCATGCAATTCAGAGCGATTATTGAACAATTTTGAATAATTTTAACCATATTTTGTCAATTCTGCGTGATTTTAAGCAATTTTAAATAAATTTTGATCGTTTTTAAGCCATTTTACCAGGTTCTGTGCAATTTTGAGCAAATATTGAATAATTTTACGCTATTTCATCAACATTTTGACAATTTTGTGCATTTTTAACCAGTTTTAAACACATTTTGATCAATTCTAAACTGTTTCAACAACATTTTGACTGTTTTCATGCAATTCAGAGCGATTATTGAACAATTTTGAATAATTTTAACCATATTTTGTCAATTCTGCGTGATTTTAAGCAATTTTAAATAAATTTTGATCGTTTTTAAGCCATTTTACCAGGTTCTGTGCAATTTTGAGCAAATATTGAATAATTTTACGCTATTTCATCAACATTTTGACAATTTTGTGCATTTTTAACCAGTTTTAAACACATTTTGATCAATTCTAAACTGTTTTAACAACATTTTGACTGTTTTCATGCAATTTTGCGCAAATTTAAGTAATTTTAAACACATTTTGATAATTTTTAACCTGTTTTAATAACGTTTTAATAGTATTTATGCAATTTAGTGGAATTTTTAACAAATATTGATTTATTTGGAACTATTTTATCAACATTTTAACTGTACTTATGCAATTTTCAGGAACTATTGAACAATTTCAAACTATTTCAACAACATTTTGTCAACTTTTGTGCGATTTTAAGCAAATTTTTCATCAATCCAATGGTTTTGTACAACTTTTATGCAATTTTGAACAAATACTGAATAACTTTGAACGATTTTAATATTTTGGGTAATTTTAAGCTTTTTCAATAAATTTAAACAAATTATCAAGAATTTTTATGCGAATTTTTCATTAAATTTAAGCTACTTGTGCAAACTTTTTCAATTTTAGGTAAATATATTGTGATTTAAATAGATTGCCAAGGATGAAAGTTGAGTTGAGCGAAGTTTTTCAAAAAAAATAATAAATCGTTAATTATGATCTAGGGTTGGGTTGCGGGTGAGCATCGAAAAGCGTTCCAGGGTAGCAAAGTGTAGAGCGGTAAAAACCCGGTACATGCCTCTCCTCAAAGTTGAACTTTTTATTTTAGAAAAATGGAAAAATAAAACTGAATTCCTAAAAGCTGAGCTTTTATCCTTTTTTTGAGAAATTTGATAATGAGGTGAAAAAAATTTAATATTAATGAATCGGAACAGAAAATTTAGCAAATATTTTCAAATCGTCTTCAACGATATTTGTCAATCTTTTAAATAAATACATGTACTGGAATCCACTGAATAACCTATCAAACTAACAAACATCAATTTTCAATTATCGAAATTACTTTTTAAAAAAACGTTCACGATAAAGTACACATTATTAAAATTCACCCGTAATAATTAAATCTCAAAGAAAACGGTAGCGTTTGAAAAAAAGAATTAATTACATCTCAATCTGGTTCAAGGTTCCTCATCGCTTAAGTTTTTCAAAAGAAAAACTACTAATATGAAAGTCAAACCGACGTAGATTCGAGAAAAAAAGATATCCTGGGAAAGAGTTTTTAATTATCGAACGTATCCCTCTCGAGAGTATCATTTTTACGCGAGAAACTCGATCATTGCGTAAAGAAAAGTAAAGGCCGGGTTGACCTGTGATGAAAAATTACCGGGCTCGTCTAGGTCGGTTGCGAATCTAGGTCATGTGTACACAGATTCCGAGCTTCTTTTTTTCTCTCCCTTTTCGTTGCGCTGTGTTCCTCTTTCATGGCCGCCTAATTTATGCAAAATGCTAACTAACAGGTAATGGTAAAAATATTTTGATTAACTGGGCTCGTTTAGAGGTTAGCTAGGGTAATTTAATGAATTTTATATGCCATTCGTTCAACCCTTTAGTCATTTTTTTTTCCGTTGAAAAAGTTAGCTTAAGAGTGGGCTTTGTGTACGAGAAAACAGTGGTAGCTATTTTTTCAAAATGAATTTCGAGAGATTTAAAGGTATACGAGTGGTTGAAGTGAGTTATAAAGAGTAAAAAACAAGTTGTATGGTGTGAAAGTATTCGAGTTTTGTGGAATTTTGTATTTTTTCGTAGTTTTGAAAAATCGATTATTTTTTGCCGCTTTTTTGTTTTTTTAGCTTTTTTTTCGAAATTGATTTTAAATTTTGTATTTTGATTTGGTGGTTATTTTTATAAAGTGGTTTTTCTAATTGAACTTTTCTACGTCGTTTACTTTCGTTCGTCTTGTTCTCGCAAATCGGTTATTTTTATTTCGATGTGGAAATTTTGTTTATGTTTTATTTAAACGTCTATTTTGATAATATTGATTTTTATTTTCAAAGCGATTCTGAGGATTTCCTTATTTTCTGTTTTTTAAAAGCTGATAATTTTTTTTTTTTCACGAGGTCGTTACCGAGTTACGTCTTTTTTACTTTAGAAATTATAATTTCTTTGATGGAAAGTTCCCAAATTTCAAATTCGATTTTCTGTCTTTGTTCGTTTTTATTTCCTTTTTTTTTTCTTTGAATGTAGATAATGTTGATTTTTTTGTATTTTTGTTTACGTTTATTTCACTTCTTTAAATCAAGATTCTATTTGTGTTTTACTTTCTCTTATTTTTTATCCTCTTTTGGTTTCGTGTTGCTCTCTCTTTTTTTCGAGGAAAAATAGTTTTCCAATTTTAGAAGCAAGAAACATTTTTAATTTGCATTCGAAGATTTTAAAATTAGAAAAAAAAAAGTTGAAAAATTTCAATAAAATTATTATAAATAATTGTAACAAATAGAAAACAATTGGTAAAAAAAATGTCTAAAACTTGTCTCGAAAAATTGAAATTTAAAAAAGAGATCTCATGTTTACATTACGCTTCCATTCGTTTCGTATCTCGTTGTATTGATTTTACAAGTTTACATTATTCAATACGAAAATTTAAGTATACAAATTGATTCGACGATGTTACTCGGTAAGAAAAAACGTCGAGTAGACAACTTATGTTACATTATTGTGTGTTTGCGCTGCGAATTTTAACATATATCGTTCGAAAGTTTTTCCATATTTGTTAAGTAAGTAGTACCTACTTGGTGGATTATTTTTAATTCAGAAAACAAGGTAACTTGGTAGTTGATTATTTATCGAGATAAGTTCCCCTGAATGACGTCAGCTGTATCGTCCCACCTTCTCATGTCGTAAACCCCGAATAAAGCTCGAATACGTGGATATTTTCTTGGGAAATTAATTGCGAAATATTTCAATTGTCTATAACTTATCTCGTTCGGTTTGTTATATTGACAGATGTAGTTATATGCGGTAATGTTGGGGGTATTTGCCGGCTCGAAGGGATCAAAAGTTTTTTAATCAATGTTCGAGCGTTTGGGGTTGTTTATTTCGTAGGTTTTGAGAAATATTATCAAATTAGTCATGATAAATGTTGCATTTATGGGTATTATTTTGTAAGAAATTGACATTTGGAAATTTTCAAAGCTTGATGAGTTACGTATATGCAAGATAGTTCTTTGAATTGTGGATATTTACCGTTGAAAATATTATTTATAATTTTTGTTGGTGTTTAAGTTGAAACAGTCCTTATGGTTTGAAATTTCAAAGCTGAAATGATCTAAAAGGTGAATAGCCCATTGAAAATTTGTGTTGTTTCAATCGACCCCCCCCCCCCTCAAGATGGCTAAACATAACAATTTTTTCAAGTCTATGTTTTCCTCGAGAAGAGTAGGAGAGTGAGGCCACTATGAAGTCGAAAATTATCTTTCAAAATGTATTTATTTCTGAAGAAATAATTGAACATGAAGTCTTTAGCTAATTCAATTCTTTTTTTATTTTTTTCAAAGAAGAATCACAAACAATAATTATAAAAACATCCTTATCAGCGTGTATTTGTAATATAATTTAGGTGATTTTAGAAATACGTAAATAGCATCTGCATTATTTTGAAAATTGTCACGCTTCCTATGACACGTGTCCGCCTTCTCGCCAATCAAGACGAAATTATTTTCGACTAATGTGAGACGAGAAAAAAAAAAGGTGGAGATTCGACGAAAGGAGAATATAATAAATCCCGAGCGTCGTAAAAATCAAGTACAACCGATTTTATTAATTTTCGCGAGTAAATCGCGTCAAGTGGCGAAAATTTGGAAAACGCTCGAAATATCGGGCCGAAATTAAACGTCGACTAACGTCATCGCGTTTAATATCGAGTCACGAAACCACGTGTTGCTATTGTTGGTGTGGAAAGGGCTGCACGAACTAATTGGAAATTTCGGTCGTTTATAGGTATGAAAAATATGACGTCGAAGCGGTTCGCGAATGGCGTCGAAGACGAAGAAAATCCACGTGGACGTGGGGTACGGCGAAAAAGAGCGGAAAATTATCCGAAATGCGGTCTGAGAAGAAAATACCAGCGGGTTTTCGGCTATTACGAAATCGGCGTTCGTTTCACGGTCGTTCGACGACTCAGAAGGGTAAGTTGGATTAGGAATTTGGCCGCTAATAGTAGCTATTTAAAAATAAGTCACGTTTCGGGCTACGGTTAATGAAAGCTAGATAAAATGGACGCGGCTCGAGCCGCGAACTGATAACACCGACCGTGGTTTTTCATCGGGTACTCCTACTCGTTTATGCTTTACGTATACAAACGCGAAATGGCGATTGAATTAAGTTTTTTTTTTATTCGCCGCCTTTCCCAAGTGACGTGTTGTGTGTTCCCTTTTTTTCACGACGTGTTTAAGCTCGATTCCTGCGCTATTTTGAGTATCACTGGAGGCCCGCTTCGTTAATGATAAATACAAAATAAATACGAGTCCGGAAATAAAAAAGGGGGCATGATATTGCAAGTTGCGACAAATTACCAACATTTTACAACGGATGTTTCATCTTCTTTATGCCGCTGTCAGCCGTTATTTGAATCCTTCGAGCGAGCGTATAAATCGTAGTAAAAAGAAATTGGTATTTTTCAAGCGAAAGGGCGGAGTTGACTGTTGCAATGAAAATGCTCGAGGTAACTCCGCGCCTTGGCCCGCATTACTCTTCGAATGATTTACAAAATTCCTCCAGCTTCGCGTACTTCGTGAGCGTATCTAGCCGCGCGTTTTTATTACAATGGGCGCGCGCGTATATTTCGCCAGAATGCACAACTATAAATAAAACGTTTAATTAAAAGTGCCTTTTAAATTTTTAATCAAATTTTACCCCATCTCGGTGATTTTTACCAAAAGCCGCGCAAAAAAGTACGCCCGAGCCTGAAGAAATACTAGAATTTTAAATGTCCCGCTTTTTTTTCACTCGACAATCCGCGTGTAGTAGCTTTTAATTAAAACGACATTTTTCGAATCGTTTGGTAATAAAATTACAAAACCGGGGTTCAAAACTGTCATCGGCGATGGAGTAATTATTGCATCTGCGAAAACCCGATTATTCTTCTATCAAAGTGTCTCCTATGCGCTTATTAGTTCCGGACAGCGTAATTTCATTTTAGTCGATTTTCGTACAACACACGTTAATTTTAACGCGAATTACTCGTTTTAATTTCATTTGGTTGTACGTCGTCGTTCATATTTCGTCGAACGATGAGCTTAAATGAAATTTTTTACAAGTGATTTCCCTCCCTCCCCCCTTTCTTTCGCTTGTTTTAGTAGAACACGTGCATACTTTTTTATTTAATTACCAACCAGATGTGCAGCTGGCAATTCACAAAGAATGTATTTGATAGGAGCGGAGCTGCGGAGGAGGGGCAAAGGGGTGCTTTGCCCAAAACCCGACTTTTTTGAAAAGACTACAGAAAATTCAAATTATTTAATAATGTGGGTAATTTTTCGCAATTTTCTTCCAATTAATAAGTATCACGAGCTAACTGAGACAAGGTCCCAAAACACTTGCCCTGAGCCGAAAAGGAAAATATGCATAATTAATTAAACTGTTGCATGAACGATTTACATGGGACATCGGAATACTGAATATTGTTTTTCTAAGATGCATATGCTGCATGTTTCGAGTATGTAAATTGGCCAAAAATCGATTTTCAATACAAAGGTCAACGCAAAACACAACCTAAACGATTGCCTGTTGAATGCAGTTCAGTTCCTTCTTCTCTCTTATCCGTCGAAATAACGTGTTCATGGGAGTATCATACAGTGGGAGGATCATCTCCAGACATGTTACACTTGGAGATGAAAATATCAAGCGTAATATACGTATTTGTATCATACGAAGTGATTCAATTGATTATGTAGTTCCTTGTAATTAGCCAGCAGGCTACTTCTTCAACGTATGTGTCAAGTATTTGCCTGTCAGTGGAAATTAAGGAGCACTTTATCCATGTCTGATTGTATCTACATAGTTATGTTGATGCATGTTGCAAAGAGAGTATTACACGTTGCTTATGTAGTGTTTTGAAGAGGTTATAAATATTTGAACGGTCTTTGGGGTGGTTTACAAACTCAATAGGCCACCACTTTTACACAGTGTATTGTATAGCTTCAAGTATTATCGTTCGTTTTGGTAGCTCTTTGCCTGTTTATCAGTAACTGAAGTAGTTGGATCTTAGAAATCTCAAAATGAGGCCATGCAACTTGATTTTCTCATAAAATCGTGCAATTTTCCGATATATTTTCCTTAAATGTGCCCTTGTTCATCCAGTAGAACAATATTCTGTAATTATGATTTTCCTGAGCAGTTAACAGGATTTTTGTGTTTTATCCTGCGAAAATTGGTTATGGAAACTATTAAACCTATGGTTTGTTTTTATGTAATTTGCCTTCAAATGCAAGATTCTGCAAAATTGTGTTCTTACATGGGATTTGTTTTGCAGAATTTTGAATTCTCTGGTAAAAATGACTGTTCATTTGTAGAACACATAGTATAATACCAATTTTCCTAAGTATTTCTTATTTTCGTAGTAATTAGTTCTTTTATTGTGGAACATGAAAGAATTACTGTGTGAAAAAAAGTGATGAAAGGAAAAATGCAAACTTGAGAGGAAATTTTTAAAAACCGAATTTCAGTATTTTAATTTTGTTTAATTAAATGACCTAGTTAGTTTCCTCCATATTTCGGTCAATCATGGAATATCATTTGGGGTGAATGTCCCAAGACCCACTGTGCTTTTTTCTCATTTCAATTTCGGTTAAATCCAAGAGACCAGGAAGAAAACATGGCTTAAAATGAAGATTATCTATTTGGTTATCGATGATATGTCGATTAAAGCTTATCATTTGTCTATTTAATGAAACATTCATTGCTGAAAAATCAACGTTATCTCTTCAAACACGTGAAATCGAGTAAAATAAATGCAATGTTACGCGTGAAATTAGAATTATGCCGAAAAGTGAAACATCAACGGTCATTTTACGTTTACTTTTATGCTCAATTTTATTCAACAAAATCCCTGGTTGTCTGGTGAGTACGAAATTTTACCCAAATTGGGTGGATTTTCCAAATAACACACACGAACTTGACCACGAGAATTATTTGACCACAGAACAACGAATGGAAACCGGCGAAGAAACACTTGGAAGACTCAAGCGGAGATCACTCGAACCCGCAGCACAAGAAGGGATCAACCGTTGGGGGGTTTTATTTCGACGTAGAAATAACGGATTTCTTAGAATTAAGGTACTACAATCACTTAGTAGTGGATAAAAGCCTACTAATCGAAGAATTCCTCGAAGAGCATTCTCAAGTTATATTAATCACCAGACCTAGGATGTTCTCTAAAACCATAAATTTAGATATGATCCGTAGATTCTTCGAATTAGAATTAGACCATCGAGGATTTATGTTCTCCAGACAAAACCGCGTAAATTATCGATTCTTTTGCGGCGGTTCCGTGGTGAATTTGTATAATAAAACGAGGATGCTGGGCCCGATGAAGATATGCTTACTCGAAGAGGCGATGTACGAGCAAGGAGTATATCCTACGATTTTCATAAGTCTCCGTAACGTAACAGGATACGATTACGATCATTTTGTGAATTCTTTGTGGTCGGAGTTGTTCAGAAATCATTATTACCTTCAGGAGTACTGCGTGATGAATATAACCGATGGTGTTGAGGATATAGACAAGGAACGTATATGGAGATTTTTCTACGACGAAGAATTCAGAAAAGCTAATATCAAAATGAGTTTGTATTTTTTAACCAAAATATTATATCATCGTTTTCGCAAACAAGTATGGGTGTTTATTGACGATTACGACACGCCGCTGTTATACAGTTACCTGGATTTCAAGGATAATAATAACACGCAAGATTTACCAAAAGTTCACCAACTCATGCATCACTTATTTAAAAATGCCTTTAATAACAACCCCTTCCTGAGAACTGCCATAATAACGGGCACGTTAGTAATATCGAAAGCCGATACGTTCAAAGATTTCCACAACTTTCGTCATTACTCCGTGATGGATTCGAGATTTTCGCAATTTTTCGGCTTCAACGAAAAAGAAGTCGCGTTGTTGGCCAGACGAACGACGTCTAAAAATAACGAAAAATTGATTTTGAATTTCTACGGAGCTTACGAATTCGGAGGTGTTCGAGTATACAATCCGCATTCCATTATGAAGTGCATAGTGAAGCAAAGAATCGCGAGGTATTGGATAAGAGAAGAAAACCCGGTCGTTTTAAAGCAGGCGTTTGCTAACGACGTTAAACTTTTAGCCACCGGAGAAAGCATAGTTAGTAAGATATACGACGAGGTCGATATCGAAGATTTAGATAAACCGGAAAATGTTATGAGCTTGTTGCTCTACACCGGATATTTGAAAGTTGTCAAAAAAGTTGCCCATATGACGTACGAACTTATGCCTCCTAATGATGAAGTTAAACAAATGTTTGTAATCGCCGAAAAAGAATTAGCCAAGAAGGCCAAACTCACTACAAAAGGTAAAAAAACTTAATGCTGGGATTATTGACGTTTTTAAGAAATTTTCAAAGATGCAGGAAAATAAGCGAAGAAGAAATAGATAAAATGAAAATTATATTGAAGAATAATTCTACGAAATTTCATAGTATTCGTGAAACATTTTAGAAGAGAATTTTTTCGCAGCTATGCCCTTGTCCTAATTTTTTTCATGAAGCTGTAGTTCGTATTTTATCGTGAATTATCATGTCGTTTTTCTAATTTTATATCAATTGTTGAAAAAAAGACATTTTTAAAAAAGTGATTCTATTTTATGTTGGATCAGAAGATATCAGCTGCATCGTGACCTACTTCAATTAATCAATAATGACCACAATGAAAATTATATTCGTCTGATCGATACCATCCACTTTGCAGATCCTCAAAATGCCCTAAAAAATCTCTATTTTAGATGGAGTAATGCTACAAATCAAAAAAGTCGTACTTTTGTATCGAAAGTCTCGCATTTTGTCTTAAAAAATATTTATAAATTTATTTTTTCGCGCATTATTTGCATCAATGATTGTTGTTTTGCAAGACAGGTTTAAGTAGGGTGATATATATATTCAGTCCTTTTTCCTCGCTAATTCTTTTTTTAAATCGACCCCTGAAAAAAAAAGTTGGTATAATTTCTGTGTCAAGTTCGATTACTTTGAGTAATAAGAGGCGTGAGAAGCTTTAAATTTATATTTCTACTAGGGGGCTGCGCCTCCAAACCCCCCTGCCGTACACTTTTATGAAAAACACTAAACAAAAAACTATAATTTGGCAAGCTCAAAATTGTACTGCAGCTAGTCATCAGCAAGAAATAATCGTTTTAAAACTAACTGGCCTAGGTAATTGGAGTACCATACCTCAAAAACTGTTGTGGGTAATTTTGATTTTTTTTAAAAACTTGTGGGAGGGGGGTGCTAAAATGTCGAAAATTTGGTTTTTGAAGCGTAACTCCCCTTCTATGTGACCAAAAAGGTTCGAATTTTGGATTTGGAGGTTAAATACGATTTGAAAAAAAGTACTATTTCAAAATTTTTATATCTTAATTTTGGCACCTCCCCCCCAAATTTGGGATTTTTAACATCAAAATTTGCCCTTTGCTATATTTTTCGCGTCAAGTTTAGATCAAGAGCTTTCGTTTGAAAAAAAAATAGCTCTCTGACTATAATAGGGGCTGAATGAGAACGTCATGAACTTTTTTGCATGTAGCTGTATAATGTAATGCATCCAAATTTATGACCAAGTAATTAAAGAATTTTTATACATTTCTTGAGAAAATTATTTCCAGATTTTCACTCTCCTCTTCACTTCATCTGTGAAAAAAAAATTGAAAAATTTAAGCGAAAGTTTTTTGCAAAAAGTAGAAAACTCCGATGAAATGGGTGTTGAAATTTATTTATAAATTTTCAGTGAAGTTGTAACTTTTAAAGACTAGAGGGGAAAGGGAGGAAGAGACGACCTCAACAATTCGCAATGAAAATGCGTCAATTTTTTAGGGAAAAGAGGTATTTTTGTATGTAGTAGGAAAGAGTCATGTTGATGAGCTTTTGAAAAAGACACCATTTTTCTATTCAAGTCTGCTCACAATCTCTTCCCTTTGAATGAATTTAAACAATTCAATAAAGAGTGATTTTATCTTTCTTTTGTTCTGAAAAATATTTCAGAGAGGTGTAATTACGTGTAAAATTTTAAAATTAGTACAAGGTGATCATCAAAGAATTAGCTTTTTCGGCGTATAATCATTGAAATCAGAAGTGCTTTGATTTTATATGGTTTGCCTACCTTTTAAATCAAAGGATACGAAAAATCTACGAACAAGATGGCTCGAGTAGCTGATTAAATGTATTAATAGATTTTTTCAAAAATAGCGACTGGAAAATTCCCGCTCCTTGAAATGTTTCTCGATGAATTTTACGGTTTTTAAAATTAACCCTTTTTTTTGCAAGGTTTTATGAAGAGAAAATATATTAGAAAATTTGTAAGATGAACTTGGATAGGCAAAAATTGACCATGACCTTTCGTAATGGTAACAAAATACCCGAAATTTAACGGCGTAGTAAATTTGATAAAGAAGTGGAGGGAGGAGGTGTATTTTACAAAATATGATGTACTTACCTGAAAAAAACAAAAATTTTGAAACATTTTTTTTTCTCGAAATTGTTGAAAAGTTCAAAGTTTAAACATTTTTTAAAGGTCATTTTAAGAATTTTGTATACTAGATGGTCTTGAAAAAGTGTCCAAAAAGATGAAAAAATTTGATTTTGTTTGATTCTCTTCGTAATCGCAGTAATCACGAATAATCCATAAATCATTTTCTTGGTTTGAGGTACCTTTTCCATTCGATCCTTTGGTCGTTCACCTTGAAACGTTTCACGTGTCCTTACGATGCAACTTGTTCTTGACATTGTGATTTTCGCACTCTTCTTTCGCTTTTTATATCTTATCCATTTTTTTAAAAATCCGAATTTACGACGCGAAATCGAACTCGTTTAACAGCGCAAAAAACCCCGTCCGAATGGTAATGGCAATAAATGAAACTGCAGTAATTCATCGTCGCTTTTCTAAATAAGAAAATACGTCGATTCACCTGTCTCATAAAAGGAGAAAAAAAATATACATCGAACTCCTGCCTTATCTACGATGCTCTCTCATGTATGCATGAGATAGTCTATAAAACACTTTCGACTCTGAACCGTAGGTAAATTCGACGTTAATATTTCTTCACGGTTTGGTTAAATGGCTCGTACGTTGGGGTAATTGTATTGGACACATTTCGCCTTTTTCGCTACACACACGTGCACGGGCCAAAAAATAAAAAGCCTAAATGGCATTACGATCGGAAACACATTTAGCGCCGTGAAGCGTACAGCATTTGGAAAATTCTCGTGACCACGTATGGCATCGAGGTTAGGAAATCGGGAATTTTGCCCGGCATCATCGAATCCGGGGATCTTGGTAATAACGTGTCGATCCGGGCTCACCTGTGATTGGCGAAAGGTTTTGACAGGCGGTGAAAAGCACTTGGAGCGTGAATGGATTTGTGTCGATGAGCATTTTTAATGATGCCAAATAGGGCGGTAAATGCGTAAAGTGAGGGTTCCATTTGCGAAGAAAGGGTACCTCGTATACAATGGATTTAATGGCGGAAATTTACTCCGGTTGGGAAAATTTTTCGTACTTCGTTTTGCTCATTTTTTTTATCGCGACGATTTTCTGGTGAAAGGATGGTGAAATGCCCCGAACCCCTGTTCTGTTTATTTTAAGATGGCGAATAAATCAAAAACGTGTGTTTTCGGCATTCGATATTATTTTTTCTAGTACATAAGGCTTAAATGGAAATCGACCTTGAAAAGGTTATCGACTACGTGAGATGGCATCGTATCAAAATTTTATGCTTTTTTGAGATGTGTCGTAGGGTATACGCTCGAGGTTCGGTTGATGGTGAAGTTACCGAAGGTGAGGATGTTTCTTCGATCTTGAAAATTAACGGATGAGCTGATAACTCCTGCGATTGTGCGGTTAGACATCGAAGGTAATTGAAAAATTTCATGTATGCTCAAAATTAAAGGTGCTACAGCTAAATGTTAATTTGCAAACGTCGTAACTCCTTTAGTTTTCGAGTTATGCAAAATCAAGTTATTACGTTTTTTATAGACATTTTCAAGCTCTACAAAAAAAGTAATAATCGATTTTTGCCTATCTTGAAAGCTAAAGGTGCAGTCTTACCTATAAGAGAAAACCTCCGAGAACTTCGATAGAAAAGGTTTAGGGAAGCTTTAATTTATTGAAAATTTCGTCATAGAGGTAACATTGCACCTTCAGTTTTCAAGGTAGGCAAAAATCGATAATAACCTTTTTTGTAGAGCTTGAAAAGGTCTACGTGAAGTGTAATGACTTGTTTTTGCGTAACTCAAAAACTGAAGGAGTTACAACATTTACAAGTTCACATTTAGCTCTAGTACCTTTACTTTCAAAGATAGACAAAAATTTCAAGTGACTTTTTTCTGCTATTCGATAATATCTAAAAAAATGAGTTTTTCGAGTTTTGTGTCACTATACCACTGAAGGAGTTATTCGAGGAATTGTGATGTATCTCAGCTCCTTAAATTTCTGAAGTCGGCAAAACTTCTTGCAGGCACTCACGTCCACTGCATTCATCACCAATCAAAGGATCGGCACTTTATGCGGAACACCCAGTATGATGAAGCTGCGTTGCTCTCATCATAAACATCTCTGCTTATCGTCATGCGAACCGGCTGCTCAGCCATCTCGAGCCCGAATTCATGACACGAAAACAAAGATATTGTTAAAGTACATTAGGTACTCGTTGCGAAAACCCGCCCAAAATATCAAACCCACGACGAAAACGAGCCCGTCGAACGATAAAGGAGGAAAAAAAGCGCACCGAAAGCTTATTAAGCTCGTTCGGAAACGATATAGCTCAGATGTACATTAAGGTGAACCGCGTCTTATACCAATCGTATGAGATTTCCCAAGCCAGAATTGTCTTCGGTGTAACACCCGGTCAAAAGGAGATGCGGACACGAGGTGAAAATGTAAAAACAAATTCAATTACGTTTCGCCAACGTCGTACGACAGTTTACCCACGAAGGCGACGCGCAAAATGGGCTTTTCTTTTACCGAAATCCGTAACTATTGGAAATACGAAGATGTAGCGTTGCCCGTACGGTAACCGATGCGGATTCCGACGCGGTGGCTAAATTAAACCGTAATCAAGGTTATTCGGCGGAGTGAACGGGGAGGTATTCATGAATGGGAATCTCGCACACATTCGAAGATCGATAGAGCTAGAGTGAAAAATCGTAGCATTCGAAATTTTCTTACCTATACAATCTAATTGATGTAGGAAAAACGCGTCACCTTTGAATTATACGCGCACCAACGCTCACCGGACATATCGACACTGCGAAGAAACGCCGAAAAATACACGCACACCGAGGTGTAATATAGGTAAAAAAAATATATAAATGGAAAAAAAACGCGAGAAAAAAACTCCGAAACTAGGATAAAAAACCGCACGTAAACTATGGTAGAAAAAAATCGGCCGAATATAAAAAAAATCTGCCAAAGAACGTAATATATGAAATAGTACGGCGAGATGAAGGAGCGTGCGACCGTACATAGGAAGCCGAACGCGAGTAAAATTCGAATGAGATGCTGGGTTGCTGGGAAACAGCCGGATCGTATTTACCCTGAAGAAAGTACAAACGTAGAGGAGAAATTTGAGGGTGGGGCATTCCATTCAAAGTACAACATTTGGGGAGCCCCTTGCGCGAGCGCACTTTTGGCCCCTCATTGATTTTCATCGACACCGAAAACCTCATCCGCACGGTCATTGGGTCACACACACGATACCCTAAAAAAAAATTTCGGTCCCCCTTAAAGTTCCGACACCTATATTGTTTTAATAATTTACAATTATTCAATTATCGCCTTTTTTTTTTTGCTATACGCATCGACGCGAGAGTGGAGTTTTTTTTTGTAAATTCAATCTACGATATTAAATATGGAAAAATGGCTTCCATACGAGATATTACACGCTCAGATGCGTTGCACATTCGTTTCTTCCAAATGTCGAGCAATTTTTGTAAATTATTCTTTTGATATTTAAATTACAGAATAAGACGTTTCACGGATGAGATCAACGGAGGGTTTTTTTTTCACGGCGCTTTTCTCGACGTGGCTTTTTATATTTTTGTTTTATTCTCGGTGCTTTTCGGCGGCGAATTTCGTTTTTAATCAATATCGCCGTCAGTTTGGATTTAGATTCCGACGGTCGTTTGTAGTTGAAATTATTTTATGTGAAATTTTTTTCTCTTTGCCATTCGGCATTGTTTGTTGTCCGCGTAAGAATATACGAGTTGGCGTTATTAGCCAGGCTCCATTGACCAAAGAACTTTGTACTATAAGTGTTTTCTAAAGCTTTACGTTACGGTGTATTTTTTTTTCAGCTTCATACTTTTATATACGCCGAATGTATTCTTTAAACGAAGCGTTTTCAATGTTGAAAATGATTAGAGGTTTTTTATATTTTTTCAGACGTTTAGGAAAAAAAAATCACCAGGGCGCAATAATACCGCACAAAAAACGAATGACAAAGCTTTAGTACCCTTTTGAGATAGTAAATTTGACGAATATTCGTATGCTTTTGAGCCCTCGCAACCTTTGCAGATACTGTAAACTGTTTTATTTGTACTGCAACAGTTTCATTTGGCTCGTTAATTGAACTCGTACCCGGCCTATGGCAAAAGTTACTTTAATCGAAATAAAATTGATCTTTATGTATAAATAAAACTGCTTATCGACGAAGAATAAAATTCGAGGGGGAAAAAAAAGGCGAAACAAGATCCTCGATGGTTGGAAAAAGCGTTCATTATAGTAGCAGATAATCTGTTGCCATCCTACTCAATTTTACATCCTGAATGAATTTACCTCGTTAAGTTCTCAAAGTGAAGTAAAATGTTAGCGATGGTAATAAAATAAAAAATAATTATACTATTAAATTAGAAGTACTCGGTGATCATTTATCTGTTTTATAACCCTATAAAAACCCGATCCTTCGGTTAAAAACCAATGCATTTTGTACGGTGAAAAAGAAATCGGATTATTTCATTTAATACAATTACTAAAGCATTGTCGATGTAATGCCACAGTCTGGTGTAATTTTCGTTTCAAGGGAGATTCGACGGATACGAAGAAAGCGAATGGAAAAAAAAGTTGAAATGAAAATATCTACGGAATTATTAATCATTTTGAACGTTTTGATTTGAAATTGTTTAAATCGATGCTTGTCTAATGAAACGTCATAAATTTTTGCTGCTTGACTTGATTTTAATTTTTTTTCCCTCGATGTTACAACTTGTACAAGATTCGTTTTGGAAATGTAACGAAGTAGATTGCATTGGGAATTTTTTTACGTTCGGGTAAGATGAATTTTTGCGTTTTTCATTTACTACTTGAAACGTATTTTATGTTGATTGATAGTGTGTAAATGAGGATTGAGGTAGTTTGCATCGAACTGGTATATTGTTATGTTTAGAGGCGTTTATAAGAGTTACTCGTTGGTGTGGTTTATTTCGTAATGCAAAATTTATTGTTGAGAGAATGGGAAATAGTTTGTTTCGGTTGTTGGAATATGCAAAGTAGATGTACAGATGTTACTAGTGTGAACTATGAACAATAACACAAAGCGTAGATTTCAGTTTATGAACAATAACATAAATGGGATTGTTCAGTGCACTTCTCCTTGATATGAACAGTTGTTGGATGTGTTAACACTAACGTGAAACGCGATTGTCCCATTTGCACGCTTGTATTCTGTGGTGGATGGGGTTGTTCTACTTATTAGTGTGGTTGTTGAGTGGTATATGGAGTTGTTCTATTTAATGGTGTGGTTGTTATGTGGTATGCGCGGTTGTATTGCGCACAACAATAAGATGAAATGCGATTGTTCCATTTGTACGCTTGTATTTTATGATGGAAGAGGTTGTTCTACTTATTAGTGTGGTTGTTGAGTGATATGCAGGGATGTTCTATTTGTTGGTGTGGTTGTTGAAAGGTGCGCGCGGTTGTATTGCGCACAACAATAAGATGAAATGCGATTGTTCCATTTTTACGCTTGTATTTTATGATGGAAGAGGTTGTTCTACTTATTAGTGGGGTTGTTGAGTGGTATACGGAGTTGTTCTATTTAATGGTGTGGTTGTTATGTGGTGTGCGCGGTTGTATTGCGCACAACAATAAGATGAAATGCGATTGTTCCATTTGTACGCTTGTATTTTATGATGGAAGAGGTTGTTCTACTTATTAGTGTGGTTGTTAAGTGGTATGCAGGGCTGTTCTATTTGTTGGTGTGGTTGTTGAAAGGTGCACGCGGTTGTATTGCGCACAACAACAAGATGAAATGCGGTTGTTCCATTTGTACGCTTGTATTTTATGATGGAAGAGGTTGTTCTACTTATTAGTGGGGTTGTTGAGTGGTATACGGAGTTGTTCTATTTAATGGTGTGGTTGTTATGTGGTGTGCGCGGTTGTATTGCGCACAACAATAAGATGAAACGCGATTGTTCCATTTGTACGCTTGTATTTTATGATGGAAGAGGTTGTTCTACTTATTAGTGTGGTTGTTGAGTGGTATACGGAGTTGTTCTATTTAATGGTGTGGTTGTTAGGTGGTGTGCGCGGTTGTATTGCGCACAACAATAAGATGAAACGCGATTGTTCCATTTGTACGCTTGTATTTTATGATGGAAGAGGTTGTTCTACTTATTAGTGTGGTTGTTGAGTGGTATACGGAGTTGTTCTATTTAATGGTGTGGTTGTTAGGTGGTGTGCGCGGTTGTATTGCGCACAACAATAAGATGAAATGCGATTGTTCTATTTGTAGGCTTGTACTTTATGATGGAAGAGGTTGTTCTACTTATTAGTGTGGTTGTTGAGTGGTATGCAGGGCTGTTCTATTTGTTGGTGTGGTTGTTGAAAGGTGCGCGCGGTTGTATTGCGCACAACAACAAGATGAAATGCGGTTGTTCCATTTGTACGCTTGTATTTTATGATGGAAGAGGTTGTTCTACTTATTAGTGTGGTTGTTGAGTGATATGCGCGGTTGTATTGCGCACAACAATAAGATGAAATGCGATTGTTCCATTTTTACGCTTGTATTTTATGATGGAAGAGGTTGTTCTACTTATTAGTGGGGTTGTTGAGTGGTATACGGAGTTGTTCTATTTAATGGTGTGGTTGTTATGTGGTGTGCGCGGTTGTATTGCGCACAACAATAAGATGAAATGCGATTGTTCCATTTGTACGCTTGTATTTTATGATGGAAGAGGTTGTTCTACTTATTAGTGTGGTTGTTGAGTGGTATGCAGGGCTGTTCTATTTGTTGGTGTGGTTGTTGAAAGGTGCGCGCGGTTGTATTGCGCACAACAACAAGATGAAATGCGGTTGTTCCATTTGTACGCTTGTATTTTATGATGGAAGAGGTTGTTCTACTTATTAGTGTGGTTGTTGAGTGATATGCGCAGTTGCATTGTGTACAACAACGAGGTGAAACGCGATTGCTCCATTTGCACGTTTGTATTCTGTGATGTAAGAGGTTGTTCTACTTGTTAATGTGGTTTTTGAGTGTTATGCGTGGGTGTATTGCGTACAACAATATAAAGCGCAATTGTTCTTCACATGAAGGTATAAACAATAACACTGTGTAAGTGCACATGGATGACCACTTATGTACTTGTCATTGACTTAAAAAAATTTTGAAAGCTAAAAGTCAGTAATATTTGCGTTATTGAGTTATGGGTTTTGGTTTCGGTTCCTTGAAAATTCATCAACGACGAAAATAAGTGCTTCCAAACCTAAAATGGTTCTTTTGCGGTAAAAATTACTCATCAATTGAATTTAGGATTTTACACAGACGTAAATGAAGTTGGTACATGGTGCGAAAAGGCGCGTAGAACCACGAACAAGGTAATTGCTCTTTTGACCCTTCGTCAAATCCGTCACCGCGAGTGTAACTTGTTGAAGGACCAATACCGGGGTGTGATTTTAATTATATAAACGAGCAACGCGTTTTAGCCTCTCGTGCTTGATTTGAGCCGGAGTGAAAATACTACATTAATGAAAAAGCCATCGTACAGTATTCGGCTCGTATACACAATGTACACGAATATCGCATCCGATACTGTTATATTGGTTCTAAAAGGGCGTGAAATTATCGATATACGGCGAGTGAGGCTTTTAGAACTCGTCAAAAATCACCGCCAAATATCGCGTTTCGCGACGATGAATAACGAAATAATCTTAACGGTAAATAAATTAACGTTGTAATTGCTAGGCGGTGGAAATTTTAGTCGGTTATACGTTTACAGCCGCTTAGCCGGTGATCGAAACGGAGTCAGGGGGCTTAAGTTAGGGGTAAGGCGTATGTAATACCGGTATCTATGTAGATACGCTTGGGCTAGGTATCTTTAAAATGCTCTCGCTATACAGGTATCTCATTCGCATAGCGACGGTAAACTGAAACGACGTAATAACGGATTAGAAGGGGCTGAATGGAAATTTGTTTCTCTATTAATTAACAAAGTTTAAAACGATACGACGTATAAGGAACGGCGGACCGAGGTAGAGAGCTAGAGACGTGTACGAGGGGCGTGTAGTAAAATCAAAGATCACCTGTAAATTGTTTGAAACCGCTTCGAGTATATTTTTCTAGATACCTTTGAAAATAAGGTCAACCTCAAGCGTTAAAGGGGTAAGCTGAAAAGCTCGTAGTCGCGTATACGACCAACGTTGGTAATGAGCGCCTCTCCGCGTCTTCGTTTCGCGCTTTGCTCGAAAAGAAATTAAAAATTACTGCTCGGTACCGGCTGCGAAATTCATTTTCTTTTAACGTCTCTCTACCTCTAAGATGTGTTGAATTATAACTCGCGAAAGATTAATGTGTGTTGAAGTGACGTTTCAAGTGAGATACTTTTTTCCTCCTGGCTCACGTTGCCCGAACGGCCGACATTGTTAATATTTTTACTCGTAGCTTTGTCGGCGCGGTGTCTTAAGTAGCCGCCGAAATTAACGCCGTACGCGAGAATTAATTAACCGCATCGTCGAGGAAACCAAACAGCTTAATTCGCATTCGAGCGTTCGCCTTTTATGGATCAGCTCCGGCTTCTTATCGCCGAGTAAACCGCCAAAACATCGTTATAACATTAAACGCCATGCTTTACGTATTGACGAAATGTTTCCGAAAACCTGGAACTTGGGTTTTATCAAATGATACGCCCTGCTGGGGTCGTGGTGGCTTCGGGTGATCATGTTGTGCGTTCTATCGTTCCCCTTTCTCATTATTTGTGATATTTTTTCCTATTAAGAGAACGAACATCGAGTGAGATTATGAAGCAAATCGTGAAACAGATTTTGAGAGTTCATACAAAATGGCGGCGCTTTGAGTAACATAGTATGCTCGAAGTATTCAGGACTAAGGTCTTGAGTTCGGAAAAAAATGCAATTACCAAGAAATTAATAATAATTGAAAGTATTTTAGAAAAAATTTTCTACAAATTTTGTTATTAACGATATCCTTGTAAAATGAGAGGATGACGAGAAAATTGGAGGTGAAAAACTATGTCCTTGAATCATATGACAGTAATCGTGTGATAAATAGTTCATCGATATTTTTCTCATCAACGTCATATTTCACAGAAATATCACCAGTGACGAAATTTATGCAAAATTTTATCAGGAAAATTTCTTGTTATTATCAATTTTTCCGTATATGCATTTTTTCGCTACTAAAAACTTAAATATGTAAAACACTCATCGTTCAGTCAAAAAGACAGCCATTTTGTACTTTTAATAGTACAAAATGGCTGTCTAATGGAAGATGTTTCGTTCAATGTGCTGAATCTTTCGACTGTTGATGGAGCAACCAAAGCTAAATATTTGTAAAAAGTTTTGTCTATCCTTGAATTCAAAGGATCTAGAACAAAATAAGAATCTGTTGAGGGTTCAACGCCTTTAGTTTGTGAGTTATGCAAAAACGAGTTATTACATTTTTTATACATCTAATCGAGCTTTACAAAAAATGAAATAACTGGTTTTTGTCTACCTGGAAAATTGAAAGTGTGGCGTTACTTAAAAGCTGAAATTTCGAAATAGTTGAGAAATAAGGATCAGGAAAATCTTTTATTTTTTGGAAATTTTTGGTTTTCCAATAATGCTGAGTCTTCAGTTCGCGAGATAGGCAAGAATTAGTCATTTTCTTTTTTGTAGAGCTCAAAGAGGTCTATAAAAATTGTAAGAACTCGTTTTTGCATAACTTGCGAACTGAAGGCGCAGTGTTATCAAAAAATCAAAATTTCCCTGATATTGTTCAATTATTCTTTGGAAATTTCAACTTGTAAGTAACGCTATGATTTCAATTGCTCTAGGAATTATCCCCCCCCACTTCTTCCCTCCACCTCTCTCCCTCTTGAAATCGACTCTGCCGAGAATTTTTTTGTTGATTTTTTTAAATTAAAATTCAATATGAAATTTCATCTGCAGTTTATACGCAGAGAAAAATCTAACCCTGGATTTTTCGTATTTCCTTTTCAACGTTTCGACGGGTCATCGAAGCGTACGAATTTCAAAGTCGTTTCGAAATTCAACTCTTTAATTCCGCAACCTCTTTTGAAATCTACTTAAAACACCAAAACGTCGAAATGTACTTCTAATAAAACGTTTATCTCGTTGTATTTAAAAATCACGAATTCACCCTTCGCACAATAGTCTAGAAAACGAGGTGATATCGAAATAAGTAGGTTAAACGAAAAAGGGTACGCTAGGCTAAACAACTTCGCTGCGCATCACTTACACATTTTCCCTTTTTTTTTTCACGCTTAGCTGTTGCAAAAAGCGACTTTATCTTGAATGTTGAGCTTGAAGTAGTTTGTTTTTCAAGTTCAGTGAAGATGTAAAAAATTAGTTCAATAAAGGAAAGCAAAATATTACAGGAAAGGTTGCTTTTTAAAGTTTTCTTTTGCATGTTTGCAGCCTTGTCGAAGTTTTTTCCTGCCGAAGTAAAGGTATCGTTGAAAGGTTATCAGAAAATTTCGGTAATTTGAAAAATTCGCGTTGGATGTGCGATTTCGAGGTGTTATTTTTTAGTTGAGAGTGGATTGTGGGTTTTCTGAGGTGTTTTTGTTGATCTTTTGAAGGTTTTTTTGCTTTTGTTGATGTGTGTTATTTTGCGGGTATAAATTTGATGTACACAATTGGATAAAAAGTAATTCCTCTTCTGGGTAAAAAATGTAGAATAATATTAGCAGGTGAATCAGCTACTCTTTTTTGTCTCAAACTTGAAATAACCAAACGGAATGTTATACGTTCTTCTACGTATATTAACATTAAGCACAGGATGTTATTGTCTTGATTTTGAAGAACGAATGCACAAAATACCTCATTGTTACAAACGAGAGAATTCAGAATTGAGTAAAAATAACTGCGATATTGTTTGGTAAACAACTCTTTACCATTGTTTGCTTTTATCGGCAAATGTTGGTCTTCGCAGACGCGATAAATTTCTCCCGATATAATTTTATATTCGCGTAAAACCATCAAGAAATGAGTTCTTATCGACTGTTGAAGAAGAGCCATTGAATGAGATTCGCTTTCATTGTAATCATCTATGTTGAAGGTAGCTTTTATAGGATGGAAACATATTCGCGGAGGTACGAGAAACAATCGGGTATTATGAAGTACTCGACATGCGAACAAAACGCGATAACTCGAAAGCGGTAGCTTTTAAAACGTGTGATTGACTCGGTGAAGTTATGAATAGAGTTTTCAAATAAACAGGTATTCGGAAGAAACAAATTTAAGGAAACTGAACAAGGTCGGGACGTGGGTAGAGATAAAACGAGTATATAGGAAACTGTGGTATTTAGAAGGATGATGTATTTGTACATAGATATACTATGCACGTTATTCGAATATCTATTTATGTGTGTAATTGTGTATAGGCTCACTACTACATATACATTTTCTCGAGGATGTATTGGAATCGCGATATAAATGTCATTATTCCAAGTACTATGTTAAATTAACTTAGAAAATATATCAACGATCAGACAACATAAAAGGAGTAAACGTTCGGTTGATAATTACCTCAAAGCGACGACATGTAAGTTAATGAAAATTGAATTTCTGTCTTATAGTTGCTTTATCAAAGAGGCAATTTCTACAATCCGTTCGTTTTCAGCTATCTCGTTTCGACTTTGTCTATCCTTTTCAATAACCTTTGAGAATTGCGTATTGTTAGCAGCGTAGATTTTACGGCTGACACACGTTAACACGAAGACGTATTGCTTAACAATGACTGAATAGTGCCTAATGTCATTGTTTTAATAGACCGAAAATCTCGATTCATCTGTTAATATTATAACCATAATCGAGATACGAATACTCGGCAACGTGTCATTTAACACCAACATACCCGTAAAGTTCAGGTAATTAGACGACTCAGACGCGAAAACCGAAACGAGAAAAACCATCGAAGATTCCCAACCGAAATAATTTTTAATAAGGAAATCCGGTTAAATAACTCAAATCGAGTAAGCTTCGTTGTTAATTTTGTTGTTATTTGTCGTACTTTCGTTTTTTTTATACCCGATGTAATGAATAAATTATAAACGAAATTCCACGATGCTAACTAAATTTTGTTAAAAATTAAATAAAAACCCTACGCAGATATTTTAATGAGAAACAACCTCGTCTTTAAACGGAAATTTCTTTTTAAAAAATATAAAAAGAATGTGTAAAGAATTTCGTAATCAAATTTTCATTTTTTTTTCACCCTCCAACTTTCTTCATCTTGTGCAAACGAAGGTCTACGGACGAGACTTCTTTATGGAAAAAGGAAAAGTAAATTTCGTAAATAAAATTTGCGTGGTAAAAAATACTATATTTAGAACGATTTTTTTTTTTAAATTGTTTTCCTGTTAGAAGTTGTATAAATATCTGTAAATCGATGATTAATAAAATCGCTAGTTGTCTTTCGTTCAACGAAGAAATTAATATTTCATTAAATTTTTTATTCGCGAAAATTTCATTTACCGTGATAAATGAAACTTACACGAGAAATGAATTTGTTCATTCATTTTCCGTTTTCCTGTTTAGCAAAGATAAAGATGAAGGATTTATTAAATCACTCAAGTAACGTTTACGTTTACCTGTTTTGCAAAAAATGTAACTGATTCGAGGTCGACTGTAAAATTAACTTGGTTTAGGGTTCTTTTTTTGTTTTTTTTTTTCAACTTTATTATCCATTCCCTATAGATAAATAACAAATGAAAGAAAATATGCTGGAAAAAAATCACTTTAGACTTTTCTTAAAACCGTAGGGAAAACGGACGTGTTACAGCGGAAATTTTATATAACATCTGCGAGTATATTTCGTTTTATTTTCATCATCGATTTGATTATTTTTACCATTAAATTGCATTCGTCGTATTTTTTCGTATTCCTAAACTTATTTCTATTTCGAAGCGGGGTAAATTGAAAAAAGATTATGGTTTAACTCGAACCGGAATTTATAATTCAATAAACGAAATCTTCGATTTGAAATTAAAATCGAGAACCAGGCTTTGACGATAAATTAAAAATTTAATTGTTATATTTTTGATATCGCGATTTCACGAGCGGTATTAACAAAGAGTCATTTTCGGTTTTTTGTGCCTTTTGACTTCTTTTGTTCAAAATGAAATTATTTATGGTAATGTTTCTGCTATTTTTTATATTTTTATGCAGAATTTTCTGATCTAACAAGACATGTTTTATGTTTTTTATTATTTAATGCAGAATGTAAATGTGATATTTACGGATCGAAAGTTGATGTGATCTTGAGTGTGGTGGAGAGTATTGTTTGAGATTGAAATAAACTCATATATACGTACTTTATAATGTTAAATTGTTGAATGTTAATCGAATGGTGTTTTTGGAATGTAATTGACGCACTTGTGTCCAGCAACACCCCAAAGGTGGAGTTTTGGAATGATACTTGATTTTTTTTCCAAGTCTATTCGGGTATCTTCGAGTAAGTTCGGAATCATGTGTTGATGTTGGAATTTTGTAACAAGTAATTATTATTCGTAATTATGGAGCCTGAAGTCTTCGTCGGTGTATTTTTTTGAATTGATTTTGAAATAAGCCATCTTGCAACTGCAGCGATATTTTAAACAAAGATAATGTTCTTTTTGGGAATTGTGAGAAAAAAATACGAAAAAACATAACTCGAAACAGCACTTTGTGAAACATCAAATAGAAAGTATAATTATACTTACGAAGAATGCATAAATTTAATTGCATTGTTTGTAACATAATTCCAAATTTATGCAAAAACTTGAAAAAAAAATTGTTTTCGTACCATCTCAAATTGTGCTGTTGACAAAAATGTATCAAAATAATTTCAAGTGGGCTGAGATCATAATCCATCAGGCACCTAATATGAACATGAACTGATTACTTCTCGAAATATCGAATTTTATTTGATGCAGAATTGTGCATTATTTGCCACCGTAACGGCCTTGCAATTTGCATAATAATTACGATGCTAACAAATTCTAATTCTTAGACCATATACATATACTACGTAGTATATATATATGGTCTAAGTTCTAATTAGTCTGGCGAACAGTTCAAACAAGAAAATAATAAATCTGTAAAAACGGTAATGGAAAAAAAAATTCATGTACGACGATAATTCGTCGAAACGAGATCTCGAGAAACAATTTGAAAATGTATGAAACGACATTTAATCGCGAAATCTCCTATATGAGAATTTAAAATGATATATTTTTAGAATTAGAATTTTTTTCTTTTGTGTAAAATAATCAATATGATTTCAACGATGTTTTATTTTTAAAAGAAATCAATTTTATAAGAAAATTGAAACCGTAAATTCAAAATGTACAAGAACTGGTACCTTATTTCTGTAATTTTTCATCTGTGATGACCTCACTGTTCGCATCAGCAGTATGGAAACATCTAGAAACACTAAATAACCCGAATTTTTTATATTCACCTGTAAACAAAATCGTGATAATTTAACTTCAACTTGCTAAACTTTCAAAGCGTGGAAAGTGAGATTGTTCTAGAATTTCGGTTCACGTTGATTTTCGTCAACATCCTCCAGGCGTTTCCTGCTCCGGTAAGTAAGATTGATTTTTAATTGGCTGCGTGTCGGTTTTGTAAGTACTTCGTATTATCAGCTGTTTCCCGTCTTCGTGTGTTATGATAGTCGGTGAAAAATCATAATATATTTATGGAATTATCACTTTTCTATATCTTATGTATGCATTTTCACTTCAGTTGTCGTAAATTTGACTAACTGACCATGGCCAAATGGGGAGAAGGTGATCCTCGCTGGATAGTTGAAGAACGACCGGACGCTACGAACGTTAATAACTGGCATTGGTAAATATTCCTGTACATACAGTCGGTGCAATATTATCAGTCTCATTTTGTCAACACGATCATCATTTCGTTTATTTTCTTTAGGACTGAAAAGAACGCTAATCAGTGGTCTCAAGACACCCTGAAGAAACTCCTCGTTGGATTAGAAATCGAAGGAGATCATTTCAGATGTGTGATCACCGATTTGGACCGATGTCAGGGTGAAGCTGTTGTTAATAATAGAAAGGGTAAATTAATATTCTTGTATGAATGGGATATCTTGGCTTCGTGGCAAGGCAAAGTACGCGGCAAAGATGAAACCATCGAGGGAAAAGTATCTATTCCCAATCTTAGCGAAGAAAATGATATCGACGAAGTTGATGTTAGTTTTATTTGGTAACTGTTTCGAAGATTGATATTGTTATTTTAACGTAATATCTATATTTAAGTTACGTTCTGATTCTAGATTTCATTTTCTTTAAAAGAAAACAGTGAAACTGGTAATATTCTAAAAGACTTTTTATATAATCACGGTCCCGGTAAAGTTAGAGCACAGCTGTCTATTTATTTAAAAGATTTAAAAGAAGGTAGGTTCATTCTACTCGTAAATTATCGAATCAGTAATTTTATTATATCATGGCTTTTATTGTGTCAATATGTTTTTTCTTTGTAGAATTCTCTAAAGGTTTAATTCTACCTAAAAAAGATGATGTTGCCGGTAAAACGTCCAAAGAACAAATTAGCAGCTTATCAAGCAAATTTGATAAAAAAGTAAGTGTTTTATTCAATTATTCAAAATTTACGTAAGTTATAATCAATTTTTGTTTATTTTATTGAGAATTATGATTACAATTATTATTATTATTGTAGATAACTGTGAATGCCGCCCAAACAAACGATTCACAAAAAAATATTGGTGTTAAAATTGCGACGAAGACCTTAACTATGAATCATTCTTTCCAGTGTACCGGTCCTGAATTATATAACGCTTTAACAAAAGTAGAAGTAAGTGCATTTAATTTTATGTACATAATTATATCATTAAAATATTACTAATACTTGAATATAGCTAGTAACCGCCTTTACAAATGGCCCGGTTAAAATTGATCTAAAAGAAGGTGGCAAATTTGAACTGTTTGGTGGAAATATTCACGGATCGTTTATTCAATTGGTATGTGAAACTATTTAAATTAAAAATCCGTTGTTTGCGTTATCTCACCTAATTATTTCATTTAGGTACCTAATGCTAAAATCGTTCAACGGTGGAGAACGAAAAGATGGCCATCTGAGCATTATTCCACTGTCACTATTACAATCGAACAACAAAATGACGACACAACTTTAAATCTGGTTCAGACCGGCATTCCTGATAAGTAAGTTGATGATTTTTTTTTTCAAGAATGTGGATTATTATTTGAGATCGCAATAAATGTAAAACGTAATAATTTTTTCAGCGAATATGACGGTACACGAGATAACTGGGATCGATATTACTGGGATCCAATCAAAAGGACATTAGGATATGGTAGCTTTATCATATGATGAAGCCGCTGCAAATAATTGCTGTATTCCTTTTTTTTTCCTTCTTCGCCCTCGTATCATAGAATTAGTACCTATGTCGCGCGCGCAAGTCATTATTTCATTATGTAACTAAAGCATAATTTTCGATGCGCTTTTTTGTCAAGATAAACATCTAGATGTAATTTTTTAGGTTACGGAAAATTTCACGTATGAGAATGAATTTTATTAAAATTGTTCAAATAATTTTTATTTATTTTTTGAAAATAAACCGTCTTTGTAAATGTTATTGATAATTTTTCACAATATGAAAAACGATTTACAAATTAAGCTCACTATTTATTACGAAAATCACAATTACTCTAAGTCGATTTTAAAATAAGTAACTAGAATGTTTAATTTTCATCTTCGTTTGTTTCGATCGGTTTATCGTGATGAGCGGAATGGCGATTGTGATGATGGTGGTGGTGGTGGTGATGATGTGATTAGGGCCGTGATGACGATGCGGCGGGAATGGCATCAAATTTGGACATTTTTCCAATTTCTCCTTGAAATCGGTACATTCTTGGCCTGGAAAATTGAACGAAAAATGGGGTTATAGAAAGTGTACGGTATATGAAGTTGTGAAAGAAGTTATACTTACTGGTGGTCCAGATATCACTCGGGCAATTCTGTAAAAGTAGAAGAACGAGTTACTCGTGTAATTGCTATGTACAAAATTTTTATTTTATACTTACGAAGAATAATTCGCGGGTTAAGCATTTCATGTATTCGGCAGGACCAGCTTTGCAAGTCTTTTGTGATTGGCTGTTGGCTTCTTTAGCTGTAAATACGAAAATATTGAATTCGGTTTATAATTTTCTTGTCCAATAATGATAAAAATTTTTATATCTTACCTGCAGCGATGCATTTCTTGAATGCTGATTCAGCAATAGAAGTCCATTTGGAATTATTACCGACAGATTCGGATAATTTTTTGCTTAATAATTCTTCGTTGAACATGTCATCTGGAAGCTATCAAAGAAGGAAAAATTTTACAATTTCTAAAATAGTTCGTTTTGTGGTATTATATTTGCCTATTTTTAATATTGTAGGAGCCGAAAGCTATTAATTTATAGACAAATTTTCTTCATTTAAGTAAAATTTTGAATCATTTACCAAGAGTCCAGTGGAATTGAAAACGCAACTCATGAAACACTGAAAAAACCAGAAAATAAATTGTTAATTAATTTCGAATTTAGAATATCTCAAACGATGTAAATTCAATTTACTTCTTTCTTTTCTTGGAATTTATCAACATGGTTTTCTTTGCTTGAAGCTCCATTTTCAGCTGCAAAAACAAACCGAATTATTTTTAAATCCCGCCTATACCTTGTTTTTTCGTCGAGTACCTATGAACTCACTTTCGTCAGCTTCCCGTTCTACTCTTACAGATTCTCCAACATCTTTGTTATGATGACGACGATGATGACGATGGTTGCGTTTACCAAAATGCAAAACATCATGCACGTATCGATGACATCTTCCGAAAACTTCCGGTTCGTTTAAAGCATCCATCAGGTCTGGAAGTTCGCAGCATACCGGAGGAGGGGGTGGAGGGGCGGGTAATCCGGCCTAAAATGTACTATTAGTACTGACGTTTTTTTGTATGGTAAATGTCGTTTATTTTTTTTACCCTTTCGTCGCTGGCATCATGACGTGGTGGAGGACGAGAAAATTGAGGTGGGCGACACTCGTCGGGAATTTCACGACGATGTCTGGGTTCATCGCGGCCTAAATTCGAATTGACTGACGGTGACAACGCATTTGCGCTATCGTATACCTGCGTGGATTGCAAATTGTTAACGTTGTATTTTCTAAGTTGAAAAAATTGAATGTTTTATGGAAACGGAGAATTGTTGAAATGAAAGAATATTTTGTATAATTTCATGATCAAACTTAAATTCATTTATTAAAATGAATTTTTATTTTTGTTTTAGATATTCATTCAGGTTTGGAATCTTTTCAAGAAACATATGTCATCTTTGCGTCGCGTCGTAAGTATAATTAATTTTTTTGATTTTAATTTAAAAATTATCTATGTTTATTAAATTGATATCAAAAATCAATTTTTTAAATTGAAAAAATAAAAGAACAAATTAATAATTAAAATAATGAAAATTGTGATAAACTTACCGACAAAACAACACAACAAAAAACCACGACGCTGTACTTCATCTTTCACTGAATTATTGTTCAACTCGATAGAAGACTAAGCGAAAAATGATAAAATTTACGTATCACATCAATTTATATAGCAGCCGGTCGGGAAGTAGGTATTAATCAAAACAATTATCTAATGATAATTTTTGGCAAGTTTATTCGCGATCAAAATTGTCATGCAATAATAACTTAGTCATCTTCGCAAATTGTTAGTAATAATATTTATCTCGGTACGCAATTTAATTAGAAATCCTTCACGCTTTGGTATTTTAACAAATAAAAGTATGACCTCTGATATTGCCGGCTAAAGCTTACTATGATATTTGAATCGTAGATAAGAAAAAATTATTTCCTAAAATTTGAAATATTTTTTTGACGTAGTTTGTAATTCTATATTACGACTGCATTGTTTAATAGAAAATCACTCGATTAATTCCTTAATCCTTCGTGTATTTGTGATTTTCGATCTGAAATTAACCAACGAAACCAGTATTATTCGGAAATACGTGATTTGTAGTTACTGTTGATTAATCAAATTAAATAAAAAATTCGTGGATTCCTTCCAAGTTTAATGACTTTTCATTGTACGATGTTGAATGACTTCGATGATTGGTGCAAAATCATAAATACCTAAATTCATTTCCATTTATTATGTCGGTAAACGAGTTCCTTGTTCGATACCGATACTGAAATCGGAAAATAGAAAATGGGGACGATTAATTGAAAGGAAATACTTGTTGGGTCACGAGCCAAAGAAAGCTGAATGGGACATTTTCAGAAAATCGAGTTATTGAATTACTTCTATATCGAGTGGAAAAACTGTTTGTTCTTATTATCGTTACGCTCAAGTAACGAGGCTTTCTTTTCCTTTTATTGTCTTCTATGTACATTGCGTTGAATAAAAAGAACAATTCATTTGTTGAAAAGATTAGTGTTAATATTTTATGAAATTTACTCTCTGAGGTATTAATATAAATGAAGTTTTTCATAATAATTTTGAAGAGCAATTCTTAAGAACAATTTTAATTCATTTGAACGTGTGCAAAATCAAGTTAATATTCGCGATGATTCATCTCGTAGCTTTAGCCCTTTGTTCATTTGACACAAAAAAAGAGCATACTCGTAGTAATTAATCAACTAATTAAACAGAGGTTAATTCGTATAGTAGATTCGATAATAAGTAGCGTACTCGTATTTGTGTAGAAGTGTATTCAAGTACATCGTTAGTTTACTTATATCGATTAAAATGTTGCGACTTAATGCGCACCTCTTGCGATAGCGGAATCCAATAAAGCTCCTAAGCGATTTACATCCACATATAGTGTTCCATATACAATGCGAAAGTACCAAAGTACTCTTCACGCTTCAATTTACCCGCAGAATACGCTTTTAATAGAGGAAAAATATTCTTCGTTCTTTGTAGGGTATTAGAGCAACGAATAAATGAAACACCTGTGGATAACTCCCATCGGCATTCTAAGAGGGTGGTCGGTGCTTGGTACTTTGGTAGTACGCATGCGATATAATTGTTGATTTAGCAGAACATATGTAAAAAGCTTTTAATTTGGTAAGCTTGCTTGTAAAATGGTGTACTCGATGTTATTGGTTCGATGGTATGGTAGTTAAACATGTGAAAATAATTTTCTCTGTAATTAAAAAAAGCGAGGAAAAGTACGCGGAACAAGTAGCGCATGGAGAATGCGTGAACGGTAGCGGAAAAATCAATACACTCGGCGCCGTCTCTTCGACAAATCTGTTGTATGTAATATAATAAAATATGGAATATCGTAGGTGTTAAAATATGTAGTTTTATCGGTATTTGTTATTAGTTTTTTGGTTATAGATCATATACGAAAAAAAAGTAAGATTTTTTCGCTAATTACACGAATTCGTACCGCGTTAACGAACTTGTGACGTTACGTTAACCTTATCACTTTTATCGTCGCTTTACTTCTTTGTGGAAATTTTATTATTATCAAAATGGTAAAAAAAAGAAAACGGAATGCGTGTTTAATCAACCTTTGTTCTATGCTTTGTTTATTTAATTTACACGACGAATATCCGTGTTAGATGAACGTATTTCTATTTATGATTACAGATTTGTCTTATTTTCAACATGAATCCGATCATATAACTGATGAAACATGTTCGAAGGCGTAGTTGCATCGTTATTTAATCGATATTTGGGTAAATACGTCGAAGATTTAGATTTAGAGAATCTAAACGTCGGAATATTCAGCGGCAATGTGGTACTAGAGAATTTGAAACTCAAACCCGAAGCTTTAGTAAGTACCGAAACGAGCGTGAAAATTCGACTCCAGCTATGTAACTTCGCTGTTTCTGATTCCAGTACGAATTAGGCCTACCGATCGTCGTCAAAGTAGGAACTATCGGGAAATTATCGTTAAATATACCATGGAATCGGTTATGTAATCAAACCTCCGTTATCACCGTTGAGGTAAAGCTTTCATGCAGATGAATCCGACGATATTGTAAATTAAATCGACCTTTGATTCAATAGTGAGGTTATATTGTGCGAAGTTACGATTATCCACGCTTTAAAATATTGATGAAAAATCTGCGTTAGCGTAATAGAAAAATACTTGTAATTATGCGTCGAAAACTCATTATCGTCGTTTGTTTTGCAGGAAGTGTTTATCTTAGCATGCCCGGTCACCAGTAGTAAACACGAGCCGGATGTTGAAAAGAGATTATTAAGAGCGGAAAAGAGGAGAATTTTAGATAAACTAGATCCCAATTTGTCACCTCTATCGAGTAAATTTAATTTACGCGTCGAATTATCAAGAAGATTGTTTATAAATGAGAAAACTTTTCAGATGGATCGTCGCCTGATAATTTTACCGAAACTTTGGTTACGTCTATTTTGAATAATTTGAAAATCTACATCCATAATGTTCACATTCGATACGAAGATACTTACACCGATATCAATATGCCGATTTCGTTTGGTCTCTGTATTCATAATTTTTCCGTTGAAACCACTAACAGGTTGGTTGAGTGATATGATTTGAAAATACTGAAAATTAATTACAATTCACATCGATGCATGTATATTTAATATTTCAGCAAATGGAAACCAATATCTCATAGTTCAAAATTAGGCTCAGTCTATCAAGTAGTTAAACTAGAATCATTTTCAATTTATTGCAATGTAAACACCACTGAAATTTTATTAAATAATGAAACTTTGATATCTGGACCAAATAACAGCTGGATTAATTGTATGAGACGATCTCTCGAAACTTTCAGTATATTCGGTGAAGCTTTGGATTTTAGTAAGAATTACGATATTTTATGAAGTTCGTGTTTATTAGATTTCGTAAATTAATTAATTTTGATGTTAATTTGTTTCAGTTATTAAACCGATATCTGTTAGGATTAAAATAATTATTAATAAATCCAACGAAGCTAGAATTCCCAAGTTATTAGTAGATTTTGTACTTCAAGATGCTGCGTTGCAGTTATCACATCAGCAATATTTGGCATTGGTCCAACTTTCAAAATCGTTTTCTAGAATTTCAGTGAATAGGTTTGTTTGATGGAAGCTTCGGAATTGAGATTTTTGCATATTTTTAACAAAATTTGGAAACATGTTCGTAGATTATACCGTAAATTTCATCCGCAAGTACCGGTCAATAAGAATGCTAAGAAGTGGTGGAAATACGCTTACGATTGCGTGGCCAGCGAATACGTGTTACCTTATACTTGGCCTCATTTATCTTCCCATAGGTAATGGAAATTGCTGGTGTGAAATCAAATTACGTATTTTTATTTATTTTTATTTTTAGAAAAAATTATCGTTCCTATTGTCATATTTACCGAAGTATTTTAAGCGATCCTTCTGATACAGAAACTAAAGTAGATTTACAAAGGGCCGAAGATTTATTGGATGTTTGTAACATTATTATTGCCAGAGAACATACGAAAATACAGGTAAAAAATTAAAAATATGAATTTTAATTTTGATGTAATATGAGTTGCCTATTTTGTTTTTCTCAGGTAAAATGTAAGTAGAATAATTACTCGCAGATCTTAACGAACTCATAATTATTAAATTTTACTTCTTCCTGATATTTTCATAATCATCCATAATATTTTCGAAACACCATCAACTTATTTCACGTGTTTTATTTCAGTTTCGCAAAGACTTCCCTGATAAAATAGTGCTGAAAGAACAACCATCGAAGTGGTGGAAATGGAATGCCGATAATCCAAACCAAAAACGATACAAATTAAGTTTAAACGACAAGAAAAACGGATTCTGGAATCTTTTATCTCAGAATGAAAAGAACAGTTTATGCGAAATGATTGGTTTCAGCGAAACGGAAAACGCTCCCGATAAACCTAAACAATACATTGGTAAGTTTCACGTATTCTACAACTCTCTCAGGATAAGTCATTTTTATAATTCCAAAAATTTTTTTCTTTATAGAGCACAAGTTCAATTTTACTATAGCCAATTTGAATTTATCATTGGTGAGCGGTGGTAGCGAAACTTTGGTCATCGCTATGTCCCATTTATTATCCAGCGTCGAAACTAGACCGTCCGCTAAAGCTTATAAAATCACAGCTCGTGTAGAAAGCATGGTAATTGAAGGCGCTTCCGTAGAATATAACCTTATACCTATTCTAACTTCGGAAAATGTTCTAAATGGTAATAATTTGAATAATTTTCGAAAATTTTTATCGAAGGTGGCATATTTACGGGTATATTTTTATAGGCAACCATTCAGGTAATTTTCTGATCGTGGATTTTGAAAAAAATCCTTTAAATAGCGACGTGGATTATTTACTTTCTATTACTTCTGAATCTTTGGAAATTATATACCACGAGGTAAGGTTATTTTGTCTTCGAAGTTGAATAACATTTTGTATGAATTCGAATTTTTTTACTTTTGCGGTATAGTTTTCCATGTCCTCATTCGCGAGCTTCTTACAAACGCCGACTCTTAGTATGGAATCAGCGACGGGTATTATTTGGAAAGAATTCAAAAGTATAGTGAATTCAATGGCCTCCGGTACGGTTTCGAGAAGGTGTATTTTTCAAGTTAACGTCGACATGAAGTTACCACATTTTATAGTTCCTGAGTATGGCTCTCTTCAAAAGTAAGTTATGGCGCGTATTTTTAAAACAACTCGAATTACCTTGTTAAATATTTCAATAATTCGCAGAAATGGTAAAATAATAATATTTGATCTCGGTCGACTTAAAATCTGGAGCGATTTACAACTTCCTGATAACAGCTTGGAAGATGCTACTCAATTAGAATTGGAAGAAAAATTATACGACAGATTTTACTTCAGTTTGGTTGATTTTCAAATTCTAATGTTCGATAATGGTAAGAAACCGTGATTGAAGAATTTTCTACGGCTTCGGTAGTTCCAGCTCACTTCTTGGTTGCACATGCTTGTATATTTTCGGCGCCTAATTTGATATTTCTTATGTGTGACAGAAATTATGCACCGTTAAATGGTCTCGTCTTGCTTGTGTTTACCGTCTTGCTTTCTTAATTAAGCCGGTAAGTGATTTTGATTGCTGTAGTTGTCTTGTGTGGCTTCGTACGGAAGCGGATGGAAGTTGAATTATTAGGTTTTTCGTTACATTTATTATATCAAACTCGAAATTCCGATTTTCACGTTTACCAGAGTTGAAATATCATCGAAACGAAATTTGAAAAAAAAGAAGTAATTTTGTTATATTAGATTGTTTATTTTTTCTAATCGGTGTTACTACATTTGCAACAACCTTCGATGAATTATTATAGTACTTAATTTGATTTGCTCGAAAATGTTCATCAAACTATGATCCTCCGCTTTACGTTTCATTTGTAGATTATTATTTCTTCATGTTCATACTTTGAAGATGTATTTATCGTAGTAGCAAATTTGCTTCCTAAGCCACAATTCCAAGATGTGATTTGATGGAGAAAAAATCAAAACTGTTTGTCTTTGTTCATAGATCAAGAATGGCGTAATTTCAAGAAAATTCATACCTCGCAATATCATATTCTGTCCAAAATACATTCTCAGATTGTATTTTCCAATAGTATTAAACCCGAAAGTAAACAGTTACCTAGGTATTTGCATTTGAACCATTCAACAGTGAAGAAACGCAGTTATATGCAATGCAGAATCTAAAACTTCATTTTTTCAGATATAAGCTTAACGTCTCTCTTCAAAAGCTGAAAATCAATATGTCCGACAGTCGCATCGTTAGTTTGATAAATTTCATTAACAATGTGCCATCTCCAAAAAGTCACACAGTACTTCATTTATCAGAGCAGTTTTCTTATGATAACGTAAGTTGGTTGAAATTTGTACATTATCAAAATCACTTATGTATTCATCTTCAATATGTCTAGATGAAACTACAAGATCGTTTGAAAGTTCTAGAAAAAGTTCAACACGCGATAGCTTGCTCAGTATTACGAAATCAATTATTAAACATGAATTTGAGCAAAGAAGAAATAAAGAAATCGTTTTTAACTATCGACAAGTAATATCCGTATTTTCTTCTCACTTTATGAGAGATCTTTCATGATGATTATTCCCACAGGAGCGGTTTATCTTCTGAGATTAGCGATGAAGATTCGGAAATTTGGGCTAGAATATTGGATTTACCAGGGTTCGACGATAACGTTTCGCAAAATAACGTTATCGTATATTTGTTCAGAATTAACATAGTTCAAGTGAGTCGAAAAAGTGTGTAACTGTGTATGTATTTAACACGAAAACAATTCAATGTGGATTTCCTTTCGTAGATTATTATTGAGTTGAAACGTAGCAGTAGCAGTGTGGATAAACCGTATATAATTTTACATCTGGTGAATTTCTGTTGCGATACCGCCTTCATGGAGTATGGACCAGCGGTTCAAGTATCTTTGGGTTCAGTTAGCATTATAGATAAGTTACACTGTTCAGTGAACTCGAACCAAACGCAAATACTCAATACCGAAGGCAAACCGGATGTTATTTCTATTCTGTATAGAAAGGTCTGATATATTTAAAGTAGCATTGAAACACATCTGCAGATTTATTTAGTCGGATTTTTCGTAGGTGAGATCGGATTGTCCAGATTTTAAATCACATTTTCACAGTGTTGAGCAGTCCTTAGTTATTGAGATAAACACAGTTCATGTCGTATTCCATAAAGAAGCGTTGGTTGATTTGTATAGATATTTGCAGTATTTCTCGAAAAAGTAAGTTGAAGTACTTTGCAAATACTCGAAACTGAACAACTTTCGTCAAAAATTACTCGTAAATTTTAATCATTTAAAAACTGAACAATTTACGTTGATTAATTCAAGTTGAAGCACTTGCTTATTATTTAATGGAAAAGTGCCATGAAACCAGTGTTACCAGTATAAGTGTTCGAAAAAATGTTCTTATCAACGAATCAAATACGAATTTAAATAATGAAATTTTTCATGGGAAACAAATTTATTAATTCTTGAACGATATTTTAATAATCTAATAATTTTTGCGAAACCTTGTACATTTTTAAATTGTTTGCAATATCATTGAAGCATGTAATTACGTGATACTGCGTAATAAACAAATCAAATTACGGACACTTCCGCTTGTCGCGATTTGTGACTTTGGTAAAACGCTATTCATCATTTTTATCCAGCTTCAGCGGTGATTTTCTCGTACTAAATTGAAATCTTGATCGTTTATGAGATTATCTTGTTTAGATTCAAAAATCGCAGCATAACGAATACTAGCGTATGGATTCGCGACAGCGTCAAACATCTTTATAAACAACGATTAAAAACACCAGATCCTCCGATACCTGCTGGTGCAACCAAGTTCAGCTATTCGACTAGAATATCCGATGTAAAGTTTCAACTTTGTGATACTGAAATCGATTTTCTACTTATTAGGGTAATGAACCATTTGAGGGATTATGGAATTTTCCTTGTATATTTACCTATCTTCTTTTATCATCGTAGATTGCCGGATTCGAGTTAGATTGTATGTTTAAAACTAACGAAAGACTCATTTTCCGAGCTTATCTTATGACTTTTACCATCGATGATATATCCAATACATCATTATACCCGAAGGTAGGTGATTTATAAAAATGCTGAATATGATTTCAAGAATTCACATGTAACGTTTCGTAGGTCTTAAGTGTAGAAGATGAGAAATTAATGGAAATGAAATATGTACGTCGTAGTCCACGTTTATCAAAAACTAACATCGAAACTAATGTCGATGATATCAAATCCGATGGAGTTTTCAAGTTTCATTTCGGTAGAATTCACGTCGTAGTTATATTTAAATTGATTTACGATATTCAAGTAATTGCCGATTCGTATTTTGTTTACGTTTTCATATTGCAGAGTTTAACTGTTGAATGTATTTTAGAAATTTTTCAGTCCTTTTGTACCAGCGAAAGGATTCAGAAAATTGGGAAATTTTTTGGAAAGTAGTATCACTCGATTTTTCAGTAGTCTTCGTTTTTGTACTGACAAGATTCATGTATCGGTTGATTTCCAATTACCAATGTTTTTGTTACCTCAGCAAGCATCGTCTCCGAATTTAATTATATTTAATGCAGGTAAGATGTTTAATAATGAAGATATAGAAAATGAAAACATTCAATTTTGGAAAATTCCAGGAGATTTGACGATAGAGAATTTTTTCAAAGAATTGGCAACCGATGAAGATCACAAAACACCACCTGTAATTGATAACGCTTTAATTAAATTAGATTCTATTGTAATTTCCAGAGCAATAGTTAATTTTAATGGATCGATAATTGTCCAAGTATGACGTCATATTTATTAAATCTTAATTACTTCGTGTTTCCGAACATACTTATGGTATAATTACGTGCAACCAATTTTTCAGGAAACCATAATGGGACCAGTATGTTGTAAAACAGATACTAAGAGATTGTTATTGAACCATACAACAGTCAACGATTACGATTCGTTGTCGATATTCGATATTAACACCACAATCGATATGATAACCATTAACTTAGGCCAAAAGGATTTCAGCACATTGAATCTAATATGGTTGGACAGTATTTTGAAAATATTAGCATTTTGGCGTAAGTTGAACCGTTCCAATGAGTGAGTATTCAACGAACGTAACTTGTAACGAAATGTAAATCATTTTATCGCAGATTTTCCCAGAGATAAAATCTCTAGTAATAGCGTCAACGAAGAAGTAAACGTTCGTAAATTAGAAGCGTTTTTCTATCAAGCTGAAAGTAACCGGAAACAGGTCACTTTACATGTAAATTTTGAAGGTCTTTTGTTGTGTTTGTACAACGACATCGACGAGGTCGGTGAACTTGTTAGATGTTTATCTTTTTTGAGATACTTCATTAAAAAAAATTGTTTTCTTTGTGGTAGGTTTTGAGTTCTCCGGTTCGTGATGAAAATCGATCTTTATGTAAATTTAAAATCGGCGAAACTGCTATCAATGGAGTTGTATATGCAAATGGGAAAACCGAACATCAACTATCGGTGCAAAGTTTATTATTACAAGATACCAGGGTCAATAATACCTCTCATATTAAAAGGTAGGTTTAAATAAAATATTAATTAATTTAGTCCTTCGTTGAATTGAGATATTTCTCATATTTTTTCAGAATTTTCCAATCGTATGGAGCTACATATACGCAATCCAATAACGAAAACGTCTGTATCACAGTACCTCCTGTAATATCGATAATGCTGAATAAAAACCAATTGGGCGAGAGTCATTGTAACGTACTCATCGATCATACGCGATTAAATCTAGGAGTCTCTTTCCTAATGGAGCTATTTAGATTCTTCATCGAAGCTACGCCTTATGATCAAGAGAATACAACCAATGGTGGCGTTGTGAATTACGGTTATTCGGAGATTACCGAGGTAAACCTAAGGGTTATTTTTGAATAAGTTCTGAAAAAGTAATTATCCGAGAGTATTTTCAAAACTAGGCGAAAAATAATTTCATCGCGGATCGTCGTAGAGCTTCGAATGACCCGGGTGACGAAACAGGTGGACTTTCTTTATCGATTACTTGCCGAAAACCAGAAATTATGCTGTTTTCTCAAATGGAAGATTGTCGGAAAAGTCACGCTTTGTTGTTGAGGGCTGATTTATCAGTTGAATATGTACGACATCCGACCAACGTCAGTTTTACTTTCAATGTCTCCGATTTGCATATGCTTTCGAAATTACAATCTACCCTAATAAAGACCTCCTCTAATGTGGTAAGTATTGTAATTCGTTGATAATTGCGAAAATGTTCAACACGTGTTGACATCCATCGCAGGTGTTGCAACCTTGCAATATTGAAATATCCAAAAACTGGGTTGCGGTTAACGAAGAAACGAAGATATCCATTAGCTGCGATAAAGTCAATTTGCACGTTTCAGCTAGTACCGTTCATACTATTTTGAACGTGAGTAAATTAAATGGAATTTTTTTATAAAACATAAATTAATTTCGATTATTCTTTTTATTAGATTATACGAGAAGTCGACTCGTATTTCTTTGCCGAACCTAGTCCAAATAAATGCGAAACTCCTGATAACTTTTATCAAGATTGCGACGATCTTTGGTCGGCTAAAAAAATAACGCCGTATTGTCTTCCTCAAAAACAGGGTCATTAACCTCGATTAACCTTTCGTTTATGTCTCGGATTCGTCAATAATGGAATTTTTCAATTTACAGAAACTACTCCCGAGCAGTTACCTACTTACGTGATTTCTGAAATAATGATCGTGTCGGTTCCCAGCATCAAAGTAATGTTCGAAATCGAAGACGTCGTGCAAAAGAAACCAGTCCTGTTGTTGAAATTAAGAGCCGAGGCGAAGCTTAGGAACTGGTCTAATTCTTTGGAAATGAAAGGTATTTACAAAGCGCCTGTACCGTGATGGATATGTAATAAAAAATTTCTATTTCTTTAGGTGACGTTAGTATGCAATGCTCGTATTATAATTTCAAAGTAAACGCTTGGGAGCCTATTTTGGAACCTTGTGTGAAAACTGAGAATATTTATCGACCTTGGGAAATATCAGTCAAAGTAATTTTCCTCGATATTGCAGCTTACATCGGTTCGAAAATTATCAACTTGTTGTTGTAGGCCTTTAAGTCGAAATCATACCCGATATCGATCATCTTGAGTCACAATAAGACCCAGCGCAGTTCTATATCTAAAAAAAAGACCAGCGTTAGTTCTACCAAGGAATCAATCCGGAGTAATTTAGATTCAGAAACTTCGGCCGGTGAAGATGACTGTGGAAGTATCAGAAGCGTTAAAAAGAATAAAATGCATGCCGGTAAATGATCATTGTAATGTTGGAAAATTCTAAAAACAGATTTAATTACCTCGAGATTTATTTCACTTCGTAGATAGAACCGATCACAATTTCTCCGACTCTGGAACAGATTCCGAAAACGAAGATACCGTGATGGAGAAATTAAAAACTAGATTTGGTCAATTATTAATTGGGTGTGTATTCTTACTGAAGAACCCCCCCCCCCCCTATTATTTTTAATGGCTCATAAATTGTTGTAGAGAAAGCAGCGACGAAAATAGTGATACTGATTCGGATATTAGCATGAATGAGCAATCCTTTAATAATAATAGTGACGATAATACCGACGAAGATACTATAAGCCATCTTACCAATAATTCTTTCTTGCTTGAGAAAAGAGCTGTTTTTATCACGAAGCAAAGTAAACATAAAATCAGTAATTCCTCTGGAATCGAATTTTTATAATTCTCATCGAAATGATGCTTCATTCAGGAGAATCTGATTCCGGTCTGGATGCGGTAAACTACGATAAATCTGCCACTTACGTAATACTGGAGACGCAGGAACGTTTCGAGATGGTCATCACGCCAAGTACGATCTCTGTAATTAAGCAGATCCTGGAATCGTTTTCGTTGAAGTTTAATAATATTTTGACTGATACTCAAATTTTATCGTTGAAGAACGATATCGCTCCTCATTCTACGGTTATTTTAAGATCGAAATCTACGGTAAGGCTTTATATGACGTTGAAATCGTCTTCTTTTTTTGGACGATTTTGGTATTTTATGAATGTTCAAGTATTATAATTAATAATTTATTCGAATAATGCATGAAAATTCAGGTCGGTCCGATGAAAATTCTGATGTGCGCGAATTACAGTTTATCGGAATCATCTCCGAGTAGCCCAGGATCAACAGTTGGATCTCCTTGTAATGTCGAAAGTCCAACAGATTTAGAGTTTCAATCGGGAATCGAAAAGTAACGCTATTTTTTTTTTAAATCAACGTTTCGCTCTTGGAATTAAATAAAAAAAAATGTTTCAGCTTTGAAGGTGGTTTCGCCTCGGATGCGTATTCCCAGACGGATTCAGCTAAACGGAAATCCGACGGAGATATTCTTCTGAACGCGCTACAATTCCCAAGAATGTCAGTTGATATTTTATACAACAAGGTGATGGATAGGCAACTCTACGTGACTGTGAATGGTATATAGATTTTTCAAATGTAATCGACAAGGTGGTCGCGATCATTAAAATGAGTTTTTCAACAGGATTTGATGATTTAACGGTAATTTGTCCGACAAAAACTACCAATAAATATCACGCGTTGCAACCTGTCAAAAATAACACCAGATATTACGTCGTAGTCTCTGTGCAAAATGACCTATGGGGTCAGTCCATCACTGTTCGATCTCCTTTGCAGGTAAATCATCAACGAAATGATATCGTCTTAAGGAGATCATCCTAAATGACGTATTTATCTCCTTTTCCTTATAGATGAAAAACGAAACGTGTTTTGCGTTGGCTCTTTATTACAAAAAAACCGCGTTGGATAATACCGGATTCGATCACATCGGCGAATTGACAAATCCTTTCGAAGATTCTTTTAAATTTGCCATCTTAGAACCAGACGAAGTATACAATATGCCGCTCATGATCACGTATCATTGCGCCGTGTATATTTTACCGATTTACGAAGAATACCATCTCAGTGAGACTGGTTTATGGTGGAAGGAATTAGCCAACGATATTAGTACACCTAAGGACGTAATTTGTAAACCGAAAACTGAAAAATCTCCAGTATTTGCTATAAGAGTTCGTATTCTGTGATATTTTTACTTTTCGTTTTGGAATCTTATTATAACCTGTTTTCGAAAAATAGGCTATCACCTCAGAAGGAGTCCATTTCTCAAACCCGTGTTCTCGAGCTTTACCAAATTTCATGATACGCTTAATACCATCCGTTTATATTTATAACCTGCTTCCATGCGCCTTCCAAATCAAAATACCCTCGGCTGAATTTAGTATTCGAATCGAGGCCGGAGGAAAAGCCAGTATTTATTCTTTAGATATGAATATTCGGCATGCTGTTTCAGTAGAAGTAAGTAAATTCAGGGTTTATCTATTTGAAGGGAAATTAAGTTTTATTGTGATTTTCCAAAGGTTCCTATGTATTTTGGTATCTCGTGGAATGGTGCGTTCCATTTATATAATAAAATGGAAGAGAAAATGCTCTCGATGACGACAGATCAAGATACCGAAGGTGGTAATAAACATTTAACGCTGAATGTTCGCGTTGATAAAGCTGAATCCTACAATGTTATGGTTTATTCGCCATATTGGATCGTTAACAAGACCGGATTACCACTTCAGCTTAAAGTTAGTTTAATTTAGAAATTTTGGAATCGATTAAATGTGCTTTTGGTGAGAAAAATTCTTAATGGAAATTCTATAATTCTGAAATATTTCCAGGGGTCTTCATCAGATGTAGTTTACGAGACATTGGTCGAAGAACCGTTATTTTTCGCATTTCGTAAAACTCAGAAAAGAAATATTCGTTTGAGGGTGTATCAGTCTTCGTGGTCATCAGCGTTTTCCATCGATACCGCTGGATGCTCAGGTTTAATTACCTGCAGGTAATTAAATGAAAATACTCGTATTTGTTGATTTTTCCAAAACTTTGATTTCATGTTGCGTTTCGACGAATTTTTCAGAGATCGAGAACGTAATCGTAATTATTATATTTTGGTGGAAATCACATTATCCCAATTGAATCCTCAACTTACTAAAATCGTCACCTTATTACCGTATTTTTTGATCTCAAACGAGAGTCGATTTGCCATTAGATATATGGAGGAAAATGAACAAGCTGATTTGTGGATTGATTTACCTCAAAATCAAGTAAACCTATTTTGCATTTGTCGACCATTTAGCTTAATAATGGTAATTTTGAATTATAACGTTTTCCAGACGATACCCTTTTGGCCGGAGACTAATTCGATGAAGATGTATATCAAATATAGAGATAGTTCGTTAGTATCGCAGCATTTTTACATCAATCAAGCTTGTCAAACTGTGCTTAGAATGGATAAAGGGGTTTGTATTTGGATTGATTTAGGGTATTTCGCGATTTTATGATAATTTCGATCCTATGATCTAGAGTGCTGTTGTTGTCGATATCGTCGGCGGTGACAATAAACCATTCTTAATCGCTTTCCAAGACTATAAAGCTGGAGATGCTCCTGTACGAATTGATAACTTTTGTGAAGATTTATTTCTAAAAATTTCTCAAGAAAATTCCGGACAAGTATGTCGTTTTATTCAAACTCGAGTAATCTGTAGAATTACCTTAAAAATATTTGTCACCAGGTAACCTTGCTTAGCCCTTATCAGTCGTTAATGTACACCTGGGATGACCCCACATTGGAAAGGAAACTTCAGTGGAACGTTTACAACAGAAAAAGTAAAGGTTTCATGGCGCATTTCAAAACAGTGAGGAAATTTGTACAAATTTACAAGCTGTAGCATGATATTCGTTAAATATGAAATTTCACGTAGGACGGATACGGTCAAGAATACGTAAGCTTTAAATTAATCAAACAACAAACCTTGAGTAATAACGTGAAAACCAACAAGTTATCTTCAAGTTTGAAAAAATTCACCTCGAAGTATACCGCCGAAAGTAGCAGCAGTTGTGAGGAGTCAGAACGAGAGGATAATACCGATATTTCTCAAGTATTGTTTTTCTTCTGATGCTTGAAGTGATTTAGATCAATTTATTAAGTAATGTCAGTTTCATATTAGATGATTAAAACACATAAGGGAAAGGTTGTCGTGTACTGGGTAAGCTACCTGGAAGGTACTCAACGTGTTTTATTATTCACTCAAGACGAACAAGTTGCCTTCTACGCGTATTCAAGAATAGATTCGGAAAGAAGCAATATCGAGTTCTTTTTATCTATCAAAGGAATAGGATTATCATTGGTAGGTTGATGGATTTGAAAAATAACGCTTTTATATTAATCAATAGTCATTTGAATTAGATAACTGAACAAAAAAACATCAGCAAAGAATTAGCCTACATAAGTGTAAATGATTCCGCTTCCATTTGGGAGGTAAATATCGCTCATAGTTGGAAAATTTTACCATTGGAATTGGCTACTTGGCTGGAACATCAGTGGAGCCAAGGAATTAAAAAAGCTCAACTTAAAGATTACGTGAATGTTGGTGTTATTTTATAATTCCTAGAAAATAACTTTTCAATATGATCTAATCACAATGTAACACGTTTTAGGTGGATTTAGAGAAAATGCAGCTAATTAAACCATTTTTCGGAGAACTCAAAAGAACCTATCAACCAGCGTTTTGGTTACATTGTCGTAAATCTTTTAATTATTATTACTTCCAGTGGAAAATACACAAGTTTCAGGTAATAATACAAGCGTGTTATGAAAAAATCCAAGTCTATGTTATTAATCAAACAATTTTCTGTAGGTTGATAATCAAATGCCAAATAGTGTTTTCCAATCAGTGGTTTATCCTAAAATTGTATCTTACGATGTTATACGTAAATACGGCTTGAAACCATGTCTCGAAGGGACTTTTATCAAAAAGAAAAGCGTGGATTACGAGCGAGATGTATACAAGTACGTAAATTCGCTAATTCTATGTAATCATTAATTGTTTTTTACCATTTTATCAACGTTCCTAATCTTGTTTTTTTTTTCCAAGGTATATAAAATTTATGGCATTGGAATTTTGCGTCCAAGTCGATAAAAATTTCGTATTATCTTTGCATGAATTGATACAGCCGTGGTCGCGTTCAGAAAGCTCTTCGTTGAGAATTCGAGCCGATATTTGTAAAGTTCATCATCCTCTCGTGATCAAAGTAGGCTTATTTTTCATAAAAATTATCCTAGCATGTTGAACCGATTTCACACAATATTCTGTTTTCAGTTTCATAATAATTATAAAAATCAAAGGAAAACCATTGTTGAGTATTTATACTTTTCACCCATCAAAATACAATTCAGTTTTACCTCTCAAAATGTGCAACATTTGCAATCGAATGTTTGTAATCAAACATACGTGAAGGCTTGCTTACATTATGTACTGAATTGTATCAGCTGCGGTTATGTCGATTTCAAAGGAGTTAAATTGAAGTAAAATATTTTCAATAAAATATTTTTGCGTAAAGGAGCAATTATTAAGAAACGTGACTTTTTTTTAGATGTCCTTATTTTGAAGAATCTGGTACTATTACTCACATACCTTCAAAATTACGCGAAATTCGGTACCATTATTTTCATAATTTGATCAGGCAAATGTACACTCATATTTTGGGTCCAGATAGCGTTTGTAACCCTAATAACGAAGTCGATTTGTGCGAAGAATATGTAGATTTTTATTACGATTTATCTCTGGTAAGTTATAACTCGTGGAATCAGATACCTCAATTAATGATTGCCGAATTTAATTTATTATTTTTTCAGGCATTCTTAAAAAAAGTCGATGAATTTGCCGAAGCCATTAGTGAAGCTGCTAGGTGTTTATTATCGCATATTACCACATCTTCGGTTAATTCTACCTCATCTTTGATCATGTGTGGTAAACGAATATCTTTAGATTTGGGATTGAATCCTGAAGTAGTTAAAAAAGTGAGTTTTTGAGTTGAATATTGAAACAATTATTAGAAAAACACGTCGTTTAATTTTTTTTACATAATTATTAGAAAAGTATAACGCAACAGATTAGCTTTGAAGAACCTGAAGAAGTGCTCAAAGGAGATAACTGTTTTGAAATTGGTGTCATATACGGTCTCTCCGGTGTCTTCATGAATATACCTATTTGTAATTATTTGAAAATATTTAAAAAATTAATCAATTTAGGCATCGCAATAAGCAGATGTTGTTCGTTTAGGTAATCATCAAGAAGGAATAGAACTATTTTTCAGAACTGCTGGCAAACATTTACTAAGGCTATTGAACAAATACTCTAATACTATTTCCAATATGCCCGTTACCGCTATTGATGGAATCAAAAGGTACTTTTATCATCGTATAAACATTGCAAAAATTCACTGGGTAGTATATAATTCGTTTTTTTATCGTTTATCGCAGAGCTGCAGAAACCGGAACTGATATTACGTTCAGGAGACGTTTACCAAAATACATTAATCCTTTTGTGAGTACCTAAACTTATAATTGAATACGTATAAGGCATTCGTTTCCTTGTGAATGTTTCGATATTTACTTGAAATAATTGTAACAGGGAATGAAACCATATTCTATACATCACGCTATCGGATTAAATATTCTTAATTCAATCAATAAAGGTATTTATGCAGAAACTGACGACTACTGGACGCATGCTATTTTAACCAACGATGGACGATCTTGTCTTCTTATTACATTACAGTAAATATCTTTGCATCTTTGAATATATCTTCGACTTCATTTTAATGGTTTAATGGTTTTTTTCAGACGTATATTTTTTATCTCCAAAGTTCGAATTTGGGATGAATGGAAAATTGAATGGTGTATAGGTGTTAATGATATTATTGAAGTACCGCAAGTTATGGATAATAAACTTACGTTTAAAATTCGACAGGTAATACTTTAGTTAATTCACATTTTAGTCACTTAGGTGGCTGATGGAATATTGAAATTTACAGGAAGAATCGGTGCATAATCTTTACACCGATGATAAACTAATCGAACATACGGATGTCAATTTGTTGTTTTGGATGCAAAAAATGATCGAAATAGTTTTTATAATAAATTTAGAAAATAAACCTTGCTTTTTTGTCGAATCTCAAGAGTTGAGGAAATAAGCGACGCATAAGAGCAAGGCGGTTACTTCATACCCACACTTTATGGTATTTCTTGCCGACTTTCGCAAACTATTGTTGTACTTTACTTTACCATATTATTTATTTTTCTTTTTAAGGTGATATTAATTTCCATTTTTACATATATTATAGGAACTATGTTTTAATTATTGAATTTAAACTAAGCATGTTTTATGTTACGACTAAGTTTCATTAAAAATGGAAAAATTTTCAGTCATTTAATTTTTTTGATAAGGTTGAATTTACGACTCCAATGTCATAAAATTGCAACTTTTAATTAATTCGTAATAATAGAACAAATGTTTACTTTTATTAAAAAAAAAAAATAAAGAGAACGAAGGATTTATGTTCAGAAAAAGAATCTTGAGTTGCTTCGGTTAAAGGTTTGACGTCATCAAGTCTTATCCAATCAGAAAGCCATCCATTTCCCTCTCCTAAATCATAACTTCACTTCTGCGTAAATTAATCTGTGACATACGGCATTACGCTGCACATTGTTGGATAAGTCCTCCATTTTGGAAATTGTTGTAAGCGCGACTAAAATTGTTATTTCTATTTTATGTAATTAACGTTGAAATGTTGGAGTGAATTTACTAAAATCAACTCAATTTAATTTCATTTTATCTTCTTAACGAGTTAATATATCCAAGTAAGTTATTTTTTACTTAATATCTTGGTTTCTTACGATGTAAAGTAATTCCCTCTAAATTCGCCTCTTCACATTGTTGGTATTACGTTTCGCTTTGTGTTATGACGTGAACGGATTTTCATCGTTCATTATATAGTGAATATTCGTGTCTCAATAGATCCGAGTTATTGTTTTATATTATTCTACTTCGTGTATCACGGCACTTCCTTAATTATTCTGAAGCGCCGGTCGAGTGCACGCGAATTCAATGTCGCATTCTTGTTAGCGTCCGTCGCGCTAAAGATAGTTTTTTTCCGTTACAGGTATTTTACGAAGACTTTTGAAGAATCAGCATGAGTCGCAGGTAATTGATATAATTTATAATTTGATTTAAATTAGCTTTCAGAATGTTCATTGTTGTTGTGAAATTATACGCGTGGAGCGTCCCCCCTCCACCGCATATATTCGAAATTTTGTACACCTACATGGACAATGAAATATTTAGCAATTTTATGCTATTTTGAAAATATTAACGATCAATTTATTTTTTTGTTTATAACAAAAAAAAACAAAAAACCTATGAAATACAATGTTGCTTTATATTTTACTAAAGATCATCAGGCACTAGAGTGTTCGTTGGCGGACTTTCGTACCGTGTACGGGAACGAGATCTTGAGAAGTTCTTTCAAAAAATTGGTAGAGTGATGGATATATCAATGAAGAATGGATATGCTTTTGTGGTAAGTGTTTAATATATTGCTTTACTACTTGCAGTATGGTAAGTTCAAGAGTGTTTGTCGGTGGACTACCATACCATGTCCGTGAAAGAGATATCGAACGATTTTTCAAAGGATTTGGTATCATCAGAGAAATTCTTCTCAAGAAAGGATATTGTTTTGTTGTAAGTATCCTCGGCGTGGTTTCAAAATTGGGTAAAGTATTGAAAATTTTTTACATGTTGAAATGCGCGTTGCGCCCGCGCACCCGATGTTCTTACGATCCGAGCTTTTGGTTTCTTTTATTTTTCATTGTTTTTTAGTTCGATGTATGGTAGTTCCACTTGCCTTTGTTTGTTTTAATTTTTGTTGTTTCATGTATCGACGACGTGCTTTGAAGCTTAAAAGTTGTTTTTTTTTTAATTTCAGGAATTCGATGATTACAGAGATGCCGATGATGCGGTTTACGAATTAAATGGCAAAGAATTGATGGGCGAAAGGTTATAGTCTTTTGAATTCGTTAAATTTATTTCATTTTAGCTAAACATAAGGATACAAAGTTGGAAAAGCTTGCGACAAGATGCTCCTTTGGGCGTTGAGAATACTATTTTAGAAATTTTTTAGGGTGTCTGTCGAGCACGCCAGAGGGCCGGGATATCGACGAAAGCCATTCAGACCAAAATACCGTACACCTCCTCGTTCGACTTGGAGAGATAAGTGAGTCATATTCAGATTCTCATTTTTTTCCTTTATTTTTACAGAGTATCGGTAGAGAAAGCCAGAGGAACTCCACGAGGTAGCGATGTTTGGAGAGGTTCTGGAGGCCGTCCTCCTAGGGATTATGGACCTCCCCCTCCTCGTAGACGAAGCAGGGGACGGGACAGGTTAGATGAATTTTATTATGCAACGAATCGAATATTATTTTTAAAGCTTAAAAGTATTTTTTTTTAGTTGTTTCAAAGTACCCGAATATTTTCGTCAATTTATTTATTATTTTCATGTTTTAAATTTTTGTGGGTTTGGGGATTTTCTTGTTCGAATTTTTTTTTCTCATCCAGCAATATTTCTTTGTTATTTCCTTGGAAGTATTTTCAAATGATTTTTGTTTTCGTTGTGTAATAATATTTTTTTTCGTATTCACCTGTTAGTAAATCCTCTGGAGGGGACGGCCCTTCGTGGTTTTATCAATACTTGTGTATATATTATCTTCCGACAAATTTTCTCTCTTCTGTGGAGTTTGCATGCGAACATGGCGTCGTTTTTAGTTCCTATATTTTATACGATTTGTCGTCAGTCGTTCAATTCACGCAAAATTTTCGTAGAGAAGTTGGCATTTTCTTTTTTGACGCTTGATTTCATGTTTCTGTGTAATTTTCTTGTGTTATGGTGGAATTTTAACGTAAAATTCGATTTTGTTGCAGGGATAGCGATCATCGGAATAACGAAAGGTAAATATTCGATCAATTATTTTACTACGGAGAACCTATCGTGTAATTATGTGATTTTCTATATTGTATTGTTCTTATTGCAGATATGGACCTCCCACACGCACCGATTACAGACTCATCGTGGAAAATTTGTCGAGTCGCGTTAGCTGGCAGGTGAGTCGTCGATGATGCACATACATTATTTGTTATGTTAATTCACCTAGGTAGGCTTTTCTACAAAATAATCGTTCCCTGATTTTTTCCCAAAAGGAAACGACGATGTTGGTACGATTTGCTATGACTCTTTAGACGGGTATTTTCTCAAAATTTAAATTCGCCGCGTTTGTATAAGCATCCTTATCCTATCCTAGTTTTACTCGCCTATTAATTAAATTCGAATACCTATATCGATTCGATAATTCACTTCAATATGGTAATCCGAACCGATGAACCTGCATGAGCTTTCGTTTCAATGCCAAATATCGAAGTATCAACAATATTACGATAACTTTATCGATCCGTATCTATGAAAAATGAGATCTAAACCTCGGGAAGAAAATTCAAGAAATATCGCACGAAGAATACACGTTGAGATGTAATATATAAAACTTCATTATTGTTTCGATATACATAGAGAAACAGAAGAGATAATTCATTCACACGAGGTCAATTAAGATAAAATGAAAAACGGAAGTACCACGTGATTCTAAACAAAATGGCGTACATTGAACACTGATCAACATCCAGATATATCGATCGATTGGTATTTTCGAATTCATTTCTTCGTGCTATGGTTTTCCAATATGTATATTTTTTTCTTTTCCAAAATTCCTTCCTTGTTTTTTTTTTCATGTTTGAAAATGTTGCAATGCTTAAGATTGAGATTTTTTTTCGGAGTTGTGAATCTATTGTTGAAGAATATTATTATGATGTACGTTTGTGTGAAGAGTGGGTAGATTTTTATTCCGGAAAATTCAAGATTTTTTTGTATCTTTTTTACCCATCGCTCCTTTCTTAACGGGTTATCTCTTCAATTAAGCAAAAGTAACAAGAGAGGAGAGGGGGTAATCTTCGATGCTGTGATGATTCAATTTGCTGGTGAGAAATATCACGATATCAAGATTTTTCAATGTACAGAGACTTGATTTGAATGAGGGTGGACGACACCCCTTCTCTCTCGTGATAATTTTTTATGCAAGAAACCTGAGGTCCGAGCTGAATCGTGAATTGAGTAGAGCAATTTTTTGAGTATGGCTTTTTTTGTATTCTCTCCCAGGTTTAACCTCATTTGAGGGGTTGACCTTTCTCTTCGCTTCTTCGATTAATTTGATTTTTCCTTTTTAATTGCACATTTTTCTCTTTTGATTGATCAAAATTGATTTTGTTTTCTTCGAAAAGTTGAATTCTTGAGCAATTTGTAAAATATGTCACATGAAATGGGGTGAAGTGTGAATTATGCTTAAATCAGTGTTGCAAAAACAAAAAAATTTATCGTTTTGAAGAAATTTTTTTTTAATTAAATAGGCACGATATTTTGGAATTTTATTGTGCCCATCCCTCCTCAAACATAGCTAGGTTAAAAAATGACATATTTTTGTTTTACGAAATTTATCATGTTTTCGTTGCTGAAAAAACCAATTATCATTGTTATTTTTTTTTCTTTACTTAACGTTTTAAAAAAGAAATGACCGTAATAATAGGTTTTGTAGCAATAAAAACATAATGAATTTCGTGTAATATCAATAACGTGCCATTTTTAAAATAAAATGAGTTGATTATGAATTTTCTGCTTTTTGCCATTTGTAAAAATGAAAAAAAAAAAAATTTTTGAAAAATTGAAAGTGTTCGTTTTCACAAATTTTTTCTTTTTCGTTTTTGCTACACTGATTTGAATATGCCAAAAAATAGTCTTGATACATGACACTGTGCAAATTTATGCATTTATAGCAAAATATTTGAAAATTGCTTGTCCAAGTTAGCCTTATTTTGCCAGTGGGTCAAAGATGGAGGAAAGGCTCAGTTGACAAAAAATTTTGCGCGTATATTTCTAATCAGATTCAATGGGGTAAAAAATGTCAAAACGTGGAGATTACAGCTCTCGGTATCATGCTAATCCCCACCCTTGGACTATTTCTTGGAAACTGTTGGGAATATTTTTACGGCGTATTTCCAGAATTGACTGAGCCTACAAAACGGCCGCAAATTTTCAAAGTGTCTAACAGATTGTAAAAGTGATGAGAAAGTAGTGAAAAAGAGGTGAATTTTGTCAATAAGTAGTGCAAAAGTGAAAAAACCTTGAAACACGAAATATTTTTGAAAAAATTATAGGTATTTAAATTGTACATTTTTGATAAATGGTTGGTAATTTTTCATGAATTGGCAGCTCTGTCGAAATGTGTGACGTTATATTTACATTTAATTTAATTTTTTTTTTATAATTTTATTTTGATGGTTTTCTTTTAATCTGAAATTCGACTTCGTCGATGAAGGAGAGAGGGAGGGAGGTTTTTGTTAATTTTATAAAAAAAGTAAGTAATGAGTAGTGGTGATTTTTCAACAAAAAAAAATCCGTTCGATACCTTAATTTAATTTTTGGAATCATGTTTTGAAAAGTCGATTTTTGACGATGACGGAACTGAGATTCGGAGGAGGGGAGCTTTGTGCGGTTATTTCTCAGGCGATATTTGTGGTATAGTTTTGGGAAACTGATATTATCCATCATTATCACCCGAATTCCAAGAAAAGCGATAATAATCGGAGCCGTGTCTCGACTCTCAAACCTGTGTGCGCGTTGTCGTATTCCCAATAATTCGTGGGAACTTGGCGATACAATCGAGGATGCATTTTTCCCACGTTTCTCGTGTGTGTGTGTGTTCGTAGACGTAGACAAAAATTGGTATGCGATTTTGTTTTTTATGTACAATGTATTCGGTTATACACCTATATGCAAATAGAGTAGCCTAAGATTGTGTTAAATTACCGAGGTATTTACACGATTTACGCTTATTGGCGTTTCTTGAACCAAGGTTAGCGAGGATGCGTGAATTTTTGGGAATTTTCACGATGAAAAATTTTGGTTATCTCGTCGACGGAAGTTGAACGTTGATAAGCGTGTAATTGTGTAAATTAATAGGATGTATCGAAAGTACGATTAAATGTGACCTTTGAACGAATGAGATGGTTATTTTTTACATCTTCCCATCGAATATTCGTCGTTATTGGCTTTTATTTTGCCTTCTTTGTACGCTTGTTTTTTTTTGATATTTTTTAATGTTTTTTATGTACATAATGTGTATTTTTTTTCATCAAACTTATAAATATGGACATGTTTTTTTCCTAAAGCTCGTATCAGTCTGCGCACAGTTGCGCCGGTGTCTATTGGTGGCTTTCAATACCGTGCTCTAAAGTGTTAAAGAAAAATACAAATACCGCCAATGGCTTGGTTAATCGTACAATAAGCGTTGTTTTGTGTATACCGTTCCGCCACGCACAACCGTACCGATAAGCTATCACGTGTCAAGGTTCCAAAAAGAGAAAGGGTCTGTTAGAGGAAAAATGATAAGAGAAAAGAACTCGAAAAGCTGAGAAAAAAAAAATAAAAATGAGGTAAACAAAGGTGGAAATCCCATTGCAATTCCGACATCGGATACGTTACGTCGTCGAACCATTCAATGAGGAGGGTGTCCGTTCACGCGATTTCAGCGCTGTCGTGAGTCTCGGTGGGTGTTTGGTGTCAAGAGTGGTGGACGCGATCAATCCTTTGGTAGGCATCTTGTGGTCGGAAATGGTGACAAGTCACGCAGCTCAATTCGCACACCCTGCCGTCGTCGTCACCTGTCATGAAAGCCGATTAGGATGTGTTTTTTTTTTCTTTGCCTATTTTACTTCTGTGCTCGATTACCTACAACGGCCGTCCAATCAGTCTGCGGGCGAACGACCGAACCGGGGTGTCCACGACGAGCGAACGTGCGTCGTCGGTAATTGAGTTAAGGGCCGGCAGCCGAATTCCGGTGCCAAGCCGAACCAGTACCGAATGCCTGCGACTACTTTCCGCTATGTTGTACTTGCGTGTCCAACGCCAACCACAACCGCCGATACGCGCCACAATTACGGTGCGCGTCGTAGTCCCTTACCAATGCGTCTTGACGAGATGGTATGCCACGAAAAGGTAAATAATCCCAATCGATATTACACGTGCCAATATGTTATTTAGTATGTATTATGTTTACTATTACGTATACGATGTATAAGGAGTTTTTTTGTATGGGTATTCGATATTTTGTATGTGCATTCCTTTTTTTTTTTCCTATGTAAGAAATTTATCGATATTTAGGATCATCACGTGTTGGAAAGCGATCGAGAGTAGATTTGAGAGCACGCTTTTTACTATTTTTCGTTGTATGTAGTTATGGTTTTTGCACCGGTAATTCGAGCATGAATGGCTGAGATCGGAAATCGATGAGACAAGCCAGTCCAGATGACGTATACCGAACATGACGACCATAGAGAAATTGTAAATACGTGAAATCCGCAGCGAAATGGTATTGTGCAGTCGATATAATGGACAAATCGTGCCCACCAAGTGCGTGACGCCGATGTGTGCGCAAGAAAGAAAACCTATATCGAAAGATGTCTCATTTTGAAATGAATACTCGCGCGTAAGATTCGCGCAAGTGCGAGAAGTGCACTTCAAACGGATTAAGAATTATGGTAGACGCACGAAATGGATGAACTGTGATTGCCAGCGTGCTCCATGGGCTATTTTTGAAGCCCTTTGCGAAGTCCGTTCGATGGTTTTCGAAAAATTGGAAAAGAAAACCTATACGAAAATGGTCGTCTCACGTAAGGTGCCGATTAGAAACTCATCAATTCAGCTGATATCTGGCGGATGTCGTCGTGTGACCATCGCTGCCCTGCATCGTGCGATAAATTCGTATCCGACGTCTCCAACGACTTGGTGCAGTCTAAATATATCTTTGATCGATCGATCGCTTACGATGACGTGAAATTCGAGGTATAAGGATGTGCGTGAAGGAGAGATGGAAGGATTTGGTACTAGAGAAGAGGCGAGTTCCGATGTGTGATGAAGTGAATGTGGGTGCGAAGAGGTGCGCGGATGAGTAAGCGATCGACTTATTTTATAATATTCACCGTATCGTTAGTTATGCTTTTTATCATTTAAAAATTGTTTTTTTTCAATAAGTATCAATGTCTAGGTTAATCGTAGCGATGTAGATTTTACGCGTAAATATCTAATCGATTATTTCTCATTTTTCTCGCAGGATTTGAAGGACTACATGAGACAGGCTGGCGAAGTGACGTATGCCGATGCCCATAAACAACGTAGAAACGAAGGGTAAGTGAAGTTTGTTTTGTGAATTTTTTTCGATAATTTGTCTCGGAAGAGAGAATGAGGTGGTCTCTTTTCGTCTCCGCCGCATTTCATCTTATCGCTCTTGAACAGTACATTTTGTGGGGAGGGAGAAATTCTTCCTCTTTCAGGGGTTTTGCTGCTTTCAGCATAAAACCACTATTGCAATCGTTTTTTTTTTTCATATTTTCCATCAACTTTTAACCAATCAGCGATTTTTTTCTTATACGCCAATTAATGACCTTTATTGCTTAATTTGCTAGGTAAAATAATATAATTTTTCATTGTAACCAATAAGCGTGCAATAATTAATGACAGGAATTAAATACCTACTTCAATCAATCAATGTTGTTTATATAATAACAAATTTATGTTCAAACGTGTAAATTTGTTTTTATAAATCATCAAACACATTTTAGAAGGTAAAAAATTTTCCACATTGAAGAAAATACGAAAAAAAAAGTTCTTTATAAAAATGAAAGGCTATAGGCAGATTACCATAAGCGATTTGCCTCAGGGTCCGGATTTTGATGATATTTGGATGGCAGGTGGGTACTATCGAGAAACGTTCGTAACCAAAATTTCAGCTTCCCCCTTCCCCCCGTTTTCGAGAAATATTTTTTTTCGAAAATCAGATATGAATTTTTTTCTCAAATTGAAGTTGACGGAATTAATTGAAATTTTGGTACATGGTAAACCCTTAAAAGGGCCTTCCATGAAAAAATCAACAACCCCCCACTTCAACCTAACGGGCGTTTTTGACTAAATTTTTTTTTCAAATTATCTATCTCAATCGGCACAATTTTTTAAACTCGTGTTTTCGACATATCATCGACTCCTAGATGTCGTATATTTTTTTCAAAATTTTGCCTTCCCGAGGTCTTGGTCAAAAATCACAAAAACCGCGCGCGCGCGTTGGCCGAAACTTCCCACTACGCGGCAGCGCCTCGTCCACTGTTGCGTACGGCACCGCGTTTGACTTGTAGCAACGCGCGTAACCGTAAACGAGGCGCTATCGCACAGCGAGAAGTAACGATTAAGGCGCGCGCGCTCAAGCTCATCATTTAAATAATTTTTTTTTACAAAATCTATTGATTTTTGGGTTGTGGATCACATAATATTTTTGTTTGAAATAATTCCAAGATTGATTTGAGATTTTTTCACCGTCGAAAAAGTATATTTTTGTGCATTGTTTTTTGCCTTGCTTCGCGTTTTGCAAAAATCTTCTTTTTCGACGGCAAAAAAATCTCAAATTAATCTTGGAATTATTTCAAACAAAAAGTATTATATGATCCATAAATCAACAGATTTTGTAAAAAAAATTATTTAACGACGAGATTAAGCGCGCGCGCGGTAATCGGTACTTCTCACTGTGTGGTAGCGCCACGTTTACGGTTACGCGCGTTGCTGTACATAGGCATGTTATTACAGGCCAAACGCAGTGCCGTGCGCAACGGTGAACGAGGCGCTACCGCGTAGTGGGAAGTTTCGTCCAACGCGCGCGCGCGGTTTTTATGATTTTTGACCAAGACCTCGGGGAGGCAAAATTTTGAAAAAAATATACGGTATTTAGGGGTCGATAATATATCGAAAAAACGAGTTTAAAAAATTGTGCCAGTTGAGATAGATGGTGATTGCGTAGTCGAAAGAGAAGGAGGGAGTGAACGGGCCCTCTTTTTGGTATATTATGTCGAAAATTTTCTGAATTGATGTACGTATTTTACTGACAGGTCTACTATCAACTGAAGTTGTAAACTCTCACCCCCCTCCCCTCTCTTCCCTTCCTTCTACCCGAGTTGTAATTTCTCGATTAATGGAGACAAAATTCGAATAATTAATCAACTAATCTGAATTGAAATGAAAAAATGAAACCAATTTCTAACGGATTTCGTTTTCTTTGCATTTTTTCGTTCTTTCGACATCTAGTGTGGTGGAATTCGCTTCATATAGTGATATGAAAACGGCGATCGAACGTTTGGACGATACCGAATTGAACGGCAGACGTATACATCTTGTCGAAGACAAACATCATCGAAGATCTCATTCTTCCAGTTCACGCTCCCGATCTCGTTCGCGATCCCGTGACCGTTCTAAGTCCAGGTAAGTACGGCCGTGGTACTAATACGTCGACCGGAGTCGGGATGATCGATTGATTGCGAAAATTTTTTCACAACGTTTTATTTACTTTGGTCACGTAGGTCACGAAGCAGCAGAAGCGTTTCGAGGAGCCGATCTAAATCACCGGCGCGATCACGTTCTAAGTACGTTGATAATTTTGGTAGTTTTTCCGCTAACACGGATATTCTAATTTATTGTGATTTTTTTGCGCAGATCCGCGTCTCCAGGTCATTCGAAGTCTCGTTCACCTAGCGCGCCTAAAAAAAGATCTAGATCGCGGTCTAACTCTGTTGCTAATCATAAACGTACCAAGTAAGTCGAGATGATTTTTTTCGTGTATAAAATGGATCATTCGCTTGTTGCTTTTTTTTTTCTAACGGACGTGTCGTCTCGTAGCGATAGTTTTGGTTGAAAATCACAGCTTTGTTTTGGTGAATGGTGTAAAGAGTTTTTTCGAAATCGTTTGGGAAATGGTCGAAGAAGTAGATTTTCTACGGTGATAAATCGCTTGAAATAATGCGACGATCGTTCGTCGGGTTTTTTATACTACGACGAAAGCCGAATAGCGAATAGAATTAACCTCGTTTTTATTACATTTTTTCCCCCCTCTCTCTGTTTGTTTCTGTCATCGAGACAAATAACAATTGCGTAATTGTCGCATTAGGACCGAAATGTAAACCCGATATATATCAACATTTGTATGTGTGTGTTTTTTTCGTATATTTATTTTTATCGAAGGTCGACGCCGATAACGGCGCGGAATATAAAAATGGTGCAGAAAAAAATTCTCATAATAGAAACGCGACACCTTATTAGGAGAGGGTACCTTTTTGTATAATATTTTTATACCCTTGGTACTTTGGTTTACGTCTTTTTCTCATTGTGAAACGTGGTGATACGCCGGCGGATTAGATACTTGCGTTGTCATCGCGCGGCGATGGCGCGTGTATGAGGCGAGAGCGAATAAAACGTATGAAGGGGGAGAGGGAAACTGTAACGATTTTTTTATTCAAAACCGAGCGCGCGGTTCGATCGCCGAAACGAAAGATATTAATCTCGCGTACGAAAAAAAAAAGAAATGGAAATTAAAAATCCGCACAGCCGAATGAACGTGTGAATGAGAGCGTACGGATTCAGACGACGGGAATGGGTAAGTGTGAAATTGCACGGCGGTGGTGACCTTTGACGCGAACCTTTTTCAATGGATGGGCGGGTAGCGGCACGAAAGGAAGATATAAAGGACAAAGGGTGCATGAGGAATGACGTAATGAGGGGTAATTTTATTGTATCGTTATCGTTTTTATCGTTCGATGATGAACCTGATTTTTTATATTTCTGGTTGCGTATGTGTATACTATATAGTACATATGTGTTATTTGAAAGAAACATCTTGAAGGGGGGAGGGGCTGGGTTGAAGGTGTAGTTAGGATTACGACGGTTGTCGGATTTGTAGCTTGAGCCTTGAGAAGAAAGATGTGTTGGGAAATTTAAGGGTTTTTGATTTCGGTGAAGTTGTCCTTCGAAGTATACGGAAATATTTTTGAAAAACTGAGAGAAGAATTTATCCAAATTTTCATCTTTGATTCGCAGAATATTTTTTCGTTGGGAAAATAAATCACGATGGTTCGGAAAACCGTTATGAAAACTTTAAATGAACATCGAAGAGTGATTCCGAGTAAAAAGGGAGTATTTTTCGAGTGTTGGTGGCGTTGAAATTCGAGGAATTTATTTTCAGAATTTTTTCCATTTTTTTTTTGTTTTTTGGGGGGATTTTTTTACAAATTTGATCCAGACTCATCCATACCTTCTCAAAAAAGAACAACCTCCAATATGCCATATCTAAATTTTTATCAATTTTGAGATTTAAAAAATTTTCCATGACCACCCACTCCCCCTCTTCGTAAGTATAATTAATCCTGCTCTTTTAGCAATTTGAAAAATTACAAATTTAATGATCACAATTTTTAAACATTTTGGTATTTGCATCTTTCTGCCGCCCCCTCCCTCCGTGTACTTTTTCCTGATTTTTTGACAGTTTGAAAAATTAAGTAACTGATCATCTCAATTTTTAACGATTTTGGGGTTTGCAAATTACGTACGAAGAAAAGTAAAAGGATGGTGACTTCTTTTTTTTAATTTCCAGTGTAATTTTTTTTCGCTTTATTAATGTCTGAAGTGAAAATTTTTTGAATTTTATTATCATTTTGATTTTTATTGTGTGAGACGCGCTCTTTCGCGCGCGTGTGTGTGTTTATGTGTTTGGGGAGTGAAAAAACTCGTCGAGCGAATTGATCGACCATGTATTTTAAATGAAAGTCGTGTAAAAATCAGCATACGCGATTTCGTAGGCGCAGGTGTAGTTTTGATTCTTTTTAACGTAGAATACACGCTTAATTAGTCGATTATTTTGTATTATTGTGTTGTTGTATAACGTGTAATTTGTTGCGAGTGTAATTGTGCCAATTCATCAGGAAAATTCGAACGGAAATTCATGGAATCTAGACAAGTTTACAAAGTGTGAAGTCAGCTTTTTAGGTTCTCGAGTTGTTTTATTTTGAGGTTATTTTGGTGACCAACTCCACGCTATTTCTCTCTCTCTAATCGGAATTGACTTGTCTGAATTAATGAAAATAACACCAATGTTATCAACGAAAAAATTGCTCCTATGGGGGGGGGGATTTAATATTTTTTTTTAATTTCGAGATTATTATTCTCGCGATTAACCCTTTTCATTTTTTACCAAGTAATTTCCCCTTTGAAAAGTTGGTTTGCTATTTCGAGTCTTGGAAGTTTTATATTTTCATTTTGTTTGGTACTCTTTAAAGATGGATTTCACGAGAAAGAATTTCCAAATTCGAATTTTTCTCGTTGACCGTCTTTTTTTTATGATATTTATTCGGTGCATATGTTCGTGTGTATGGTTGAGGGAGGGAGTTCGAATGTAGTGGACGTCTTCTCCCCTACCGTCAGCTAACGCTTTTGCTTTGATTCACACATACACAAGTATTTAACGCAGTAGCTCCATTTTTTAGTGAAGTACTAGTTGAAATGGAACGCACACTAGAACGTCTTTTTTCTTTTGTGTGTTCGTACTTATAAACCTGCGCAAAAAAGCTTCGTATTAATTTAGGTTTTAAGCGCGACACGAACGAAAGAAATCGTAGCCGAAAGCGCAACATCAATTTGACGAATGGTTTTTTTTTTCACTTGACATTTCAGACGTTCAGAGTCCGAGTCGTCTGATAAAAGATCGAGAAGCGTTTCTCGCGAAAGAAATGGTAGATCGGATGGTTCCGCAGATGAAGACGATTAAACCCGAGGCATAAGTGCATTCCGTTTTTTTTTTCTTTTTTTTTTCTCCTCCTATCTTCATTTTTAAATTGCCCCAAATTTCATATATATTATTCAGTTAAGTATTATTTTTATTCGCTGCTACAACAACAACAACGACAACCGGAAGCTATGTTTAAAAACAAAAAGGGAAATAAACATCGGCTGAATTTTAACTACGGATGAACGCGAGAGCGATTTGGACGTTCGTAATTTTTTTCATTATTATTATTTTCTTAAAGAACTCAATACGCATTTTTTTTCTTTTTTTTTTATGGAATAAGTTACAATTTTTTGTACGGTTTACGAATCCATGGATTCGTGGTGATGTCTGTCGGAGAAGAAAACGAAATACGAACCTTTCGTTATGTAATAATTTTTATTTTCGTGTGTCTCTCTGTTTACCCTGGCCCGTTCCTGTTACTGTATGTTTATAAATCTTCCCCTGTGGCCCTCCTCCTCTACCTCTATTGATAGATAAATTTTAATTAACGTTTTCATGAGTACTACTTAATATCGGGTTGGACGTCGCGAACCGTCGGATGACGTGAGCATGATTGTGGTATGAATGAAACGATCGTGTGTATAGATCACTACACAGGTATAAAGATGTAGCTATTCTATAATATTCTTTTTTAAAGTAATAGTAAACGATGGAGCGTATCTATCTTTTTTCTTTGACTACTGTTAAATTTTTAAGATGTCAGTATATAAATGTATAATTAAATTAGAGTGATAAATTTATTTATTTTTATTTTTTTTTTTTTTGGTAAAGTAACGTGCTGTTTTTGGCGATTGTTGGATTTTGTGATAATAGGGTGAAGACGGATTTTCTTGTGAGTTTTATGTTTTTAAAGGGCTCCGTAGAGACTCCAGAACGTCTCGGCAATTCCAAGATTTCATAATTATTCCAACTGGGTGATTTTGTTTGCAATATTGACAACGTGCTGAAATTATGGAGAAATTTTTAAAATATAAGAAAAATTTTCATACAAAAAATGTTCGCCTTTTGATTTTCTACAACTTTTGTTTCATAAGTTTTTGTCTCAAGTCATCCCAAACTTCACAAGAACACCCCTACTTGGTAACTTTTTGCAATATTGACAGTGTGTTGAAATTGTGGCGAAATTTGAAAAAATATATAAAATTTCTGATATAGAAAATGTTCTAACTTTAATTTGTAATAACTTTTGTTTCAAAAGTTTTTGTCTCAAGTCACCCCAAACCTCACAAAATCACTCCTCCTTGATGTTTTTGTTAGTTATATTGACAATGTGGTGAATTCCTTTTGATAGAAAAGGAATCTCATTATTCCACTTTTTATAATTGAGGGAAAATTAAGGATTCGTGTTACTTTTCCATCATTTTTTTTTTGGATTCAACTAAATTATCGAATTACTTCCTGCTGTCCCATTGATAAAGAGTGGTGACGTCACACGAGTGACGAAAAATTCACGCGAAGAAATTGTCGATGAAAATGGATATCAGGATCGAATGATGCTGTTGTGGTAGGTTAATGACATCGTCGCATTCCTGACAAATCAAAGAAGGAGATTGAAACGTGGTTGTATTTGTGTCTTGATAGAATTGTCAATCTGTCAATTTTTGTGTAATTTTTTTCCGCTCATGTGACGTCATAGATTGACAGTTTCTGAAACTGTGTTTTCAAAGGTTTTTAGGCGTCATTGTTGAAGTTACGTGATGCTTTTTTTTTATTTATTTTTATTCTCGATTTGTCGTGGAAATTTTATAATTCGGGAGAATTTTGAAGACAGAAATTGTCTATTTATTCCGGGTGAAGAAGTTGAATGGAAAAGTGCTTGAAATGAAAAATGTTGGTGATGCTTTTGACCACATTTTTTGTCTGAAAAATATTCAAATTGGATGATCATATTGAGTTGAGGATGTTTAAAGAGGATTACGCAGTGAAGCTTTGGAGAACAATGGTCAAAAAAAGGTCACCAAAGTAGATTTGTTTTTTATATGTATATTTTAGATTACAAATCGATCATGATATTTTACACTCGAATTAAGCGGATTGGTTTTATTGCCCTTTGTGACTTTACAAACACGAAATCGTTTTTGTGTTTAATTTGACCGGACTACAGTATTTTCATGTTAGAACGAGAAGCGATCGAATAACGCATGAAATAACTATGCTTTACCAATCGAAATAATTGCATTTACGTCGCTCATGGCTACGTGGATTTGTGACTCACGAATTGAATACTGTCAGAGTGCTGAAATAACCCGAAGAAAATACTTTTATTCTGAACCAACAATCACATAAAACAGAGCTCGTACCACAATCGCAAATTGATGTTGCAAGTACACGTGAATCGAAGGAAGACAGGAAGTAAAAATGTACGACAAAGATAGCTTCTACACCCAGCCAGTCAGCTGGTAATGGTCTCACGTCACATCTAACTTATGGTGCTAGGGAAGCAACGTCTCAATTCATTTGAAGTTTTCTCACATGGAGTGCTTATGTCGGTAGGGAATTCATATTAATTTCAATGATTTTATTTTTCAAAATAATTTGAATTCATGACTTTTCTAAGTTTTTGTTTATATTTTTTGACAACTAAGTTCGTGGAAAATTCATTGTCAGGACTCACATCTGTATAGATTGGTATCATTCAGATTTAGATTGTTTATGGAAAAAAGATTGTTAAGTTTATTAAGTTTGATTCGTTTACCGAATTTTATCATTTCATTATTGCCTTTGTACCAAGTCTTATAACCTGGAAATTGTTGCTCATCATAAACACATTTAAGGATAATGTTAGAACCCTCCTCAGCCACTGAAGTCTTGACCCAATATTTCAAGATATGGATCAGGGAAGTACTTAATAATGGGTAAGTTATCATTAGGGGACATTTGTCCACATATATAGTTCTGTTAAGTGAATCTGTTATTTAAGAAACTGCATCACTCCTATTTTTGGCCATTTCAGCTTTTTCAACTTTTTAGCTTTTCTTACTGATTGAACCCTGCCGCGTCGACTGTCAAAACGCACCATCTCGCGGCGGAACATGGAGATTTTGGTACCAGTTTTTCATGAAACAACGCAACTCCACGCATTTTATCGCGTTATTAGTTATTTGCAAAGTTGAAGTTTCAACAAAATCGTTTTTTTGGAGACACATTATGGTTTAAAAGTGGTAGTCCAAATGTTCTAAATTTGAAAAATACCCTAAAATGGGTTAAAAAATGTTCGAAAAGTACGATTTCGTTCACCTACTACGATTTTTTGGCCAAATTTCGTTGATTCATTCATGAGACAACATTACTCCAAAATCTTTGATTCGCGCTCACAGCCACATCCTTCATCGAAAAATTTGACTAAGAGGTGGAAAACGTGTCTCATGTGATGGTATTCAACATACTGTAGTTTCAATTCGATAAGTTAAGAAGAACCGAAGATAATACGGTTTTTGTCTCTCCTGAATAGTTGACTTTTTGGAGTTATGTAGTTTCTTAAATAACAGATTCAAGTATTTTTGAGACAGAATATCCTGTGTGTATCTCACATTTATACATTTTTCCTCCACATTCTTTGTCTTTTGGTGATTTTAAAAATGAGGCTATCTATATCTATTCTTTTAGGTGTAAAAGAGTTCAAATATCCTAAATGAGTAGGCTTAAATAAATAATTACCCTGAATCCATTGTGCTTGTGTCACCACTTCTTGATCATTAAATGACACATTACACCATAAAGTAACAGTCTGCTTCTCAACTTTTTTATCAGTTTCCAGGAACATATCTTTTCAGGTTTCAGTTCTTCATTATGTTTTTTTCTTAGCTGATTATGTTCGTTTCCTTCTGTTTGATACATTCCTTCCATTTGATCCAAGAATCACAGTATATTTCATAATCATGAATCATATTTCGCCAATTTCTTGTAGTACCTTCTCTCACTTCAAATCCCTATCCCGTCTTGGGGATAATTGTTCAGGTGTGTCAGTACTGAAAATGCTGGGATCAAATTTATATTGATGGAATTTTTGATTTGGTTTATCTGTACTAAAAATGCTATCATCAAAATTGAATACCAGTGGTATCTTATTTTTCATCAATTTTGGGGCCATAAGTTTTACTATATCATTTTGCTTTAATCTTGAACATCCTTTTATATTTTCCTTTTTAAGGTAATTACGTAATTCTTCTCTAGAGGAATTCATTTTGAAGTTATGTGATTAAATCCATTTTGCTGATTGTGAGCTATTATTTGTAAAAAAAAATTCATAAAGAATTTTTCAAAATTAAGAATTAGTTGACTCGCATTATTTTATATTTATTTTTTAACTTTTTTCTCAATAATATAAATATACTCATCAGATAAGAAAAATGTGGCTATTTTTAAGTTTATGAATAAAATCAAATGAAATTGAAATAATAGTATAAGTTATTAGACTATGAGATATTGTAGGCCTTGTAATAAGTCTACTAAACACTTCGATTACAGAGGAAGACATTAAATCCACTCTAAAAAAAGAAGTTAGAACATGCACTCAATGTAAAATTACTCTCTCTGGAGCAGAGGCGGATTTAGGATTTTTTCGCCCATGGGCAGTAAACTTGTGCCGCCTCATCCCAAAATAAAAAGCACAGCATATTTTTGGTTTTATTAAAAATTAAAAAAAAATATATCAACATTTTAAATCTAGTTTGAATTTTAAAAATATAACATTTTAAAGTAAGCACCTATTTTGGTTTCATTAAAAAAAATTTTTAAAAGTACCTAACATTGGAAATTTGGTTTTATTAAAAGTAATTGATATAAAAAAAATGAAAAAATAAAACAAAAACAGAAACAAATTATAAATCTAATTTAAATTTTAGGAGAGTAACATTCGAAGTATATGGCGTCGTGAAGACTTTTCAGATTTTT
>QBDW01000254.1:0-69825 GCA_003261595.1 Maconellicoccus hirsutus
AACCTACTCGAGGTGTCCGGCTGGAATTTTCCGGAAATGTAGTCAAGTCGGTTCAATAGGTTGAGAATAAGAGAGAACCAAGTTTTTAGCCGCCCAATCTCAAATGGACGCCTTCTGGAGCATTTCGAAGTTCCTGGAGAAAAATGGAAATTGCGCTGGAGGCTCCAGAACAGCTCGCCGATGCGATTTTCGGATTTGGCGGGTCCGAATTAGGGGGATAACACTTTTTATGCAATTTAAAATCATTTTTCGAGTTTTTTTTTATTCTTTATTTTTATTCGAAATTTTGTAATTTTCAAATTTCAAAAATTCGCCAAAAATCTAAAAGTTAATTTGGGCAACTAAAATTTTGGTTTTGGGGTTTTTTGACATGATCTTTTCAAAAATCCAACTCCTGTTCAAATCCGAGCCGGACACCTCAAGTAGTTCCCTTGTTAGTATGTAAAAACCAGATGACCTTCATAAATGGGTTTCCAGACGTGAACGAAAACCCGTCATACTGGTTTGAACTGCGCGAAAACCAGTCAAAATGGTTGAAAAACAGGCCAAAACCGGTTTTCCTACCAGAACATCATGCTTAATAACCAGTCAAACGAGTTTTTGTCGTCGTGTAACTGGTTGACCTTGAAGGTTGTACGCTAAAAAGAGAACATTATTGGTTAAAGAACGATGGGCGTGGTTTCATGTTTTGAGATTACAACTAGGAAATCTGAAGAGGCGGCTTCTTCAAAGGAACTGCAAATAGATTGTTCAATGCGAAGTACTGCAATTTCCCTCTCCCCCTTTCATCTTTAAAATGAACTTGAAGTTAATATTTCGAACAAAAGTTTCATTTATGCGAAGAATTTATGTATGATTTTTATTACCACGCTGTAGTTATTTTGATCAGGTCTTTTTGAATAGCTAAAGGCAGTGGCGTAGCCAGGCAGTTATCAAGGGGGGGGGGTCTGCACTGGCAGATGGGAGGGGGGTATTTTTTTTCTTTACAATTTTATAACTTTTTTTTTTTTGAAGAATAGAACAAGAATGCAAAAAATGTAAAAATTTACTTGACTTGTTTGTTACTCCAATAATTAGAAATAATTTGAAATTTGCTTTAAAAATGAGTATTTTCGAAGACCTCAAGGGGGGTCCAGACCCTTGGACTCCCCTCCTTAACTACGCCACTGGCTAAAGCTCAATAGCTTCCACCTCCTGCCCCCCCTACAAATCAAATTCATCTCCGCTCACAACTATACGTACAAAATACATTCGAAGGATTTTTCCATTACTGCGTTTTTCCTAAACGAATTTGAATTTTTCGCTTGTTATTCCAAGAACAAACCAAGGACTGCTGAATCTCCTCGCTCGATCTTCGAGTAATAACGAATTCGTTACGGATACCGCAATTATCTCGAAGCGAACTGCGGCATCGAGCGGAAACGTTTTTCGAAGATTCGCGCGAGCGTTAGATTTCCGCCAGGCGATCTCGTGGTGAAACTTCAAGTACAACGCAATTGATGCGTATCTAAAAACAAAACGGCTCGGCGCGTCGGTACCATTGTCGAGTAGTCATAGCGGTAATAAGATCATCTTAAATGGTTACTACACCCGGTTTGTGACCGTGATAATAACGCTAACCAATGAGAAGCCCGCGTACGCAGCCTCCTACTACCTTTAACGCTGGATTTTTCAACGGTGAGCGTTCGAAAACAGCTGATAGCCATTCGCCGCAGAAGGCATTACAAAAAAACAAGTTCCATCGAACAGCACCACGAATAAGTTCTCCGATCGAAGGTTAATATTCGCGTTGAAGTTCGCGAAAAAAAAAGGTGTTCTTTTGGCATACGAATGTGATGTGCTCGCGTAAGTGCAAATTTAAGGAGGGAGTGAAGTTTAATATTTTTTAGTTGGTTTCGATTATAAAAGCGTTTCGTTGTGAGATGTGGTGATTTGGTGTCGATCACGTTTCCAACTCCGCCTTTCGAAGATCGATATGTGAGTAATTTTCAGCTCTTATGGAATCACGAGTGAAAAATCAGCTTTCTTTTTGATTCGTGGATCGATTGTGTTGTATCATACGTCAAATAATTTACCCCGGAGTTCGTGACTGACGTTGTCGGAAGCGTTTATGGGACACGTAGTTCAAGACCTTTGTACGTCGGTGGAAATTTACGACTGGTCAATGGGTTATTTATGACTCCGCGGGATCATTTTTCTCTAGTAAAAATGCCAAAGAGTGTTTAAAATTCATATTAAGGGATGCCGCAGTAGGTATAATGCGACGGATACAGGAAGTGAATTATTTCTGTGTTTTAGTGGAATCGCGATGATAAAGCGATTCGAGACGAGGAAATGGAATATTAAGAGGTTTAAAAATGCTTTAAACATATCAAAAATAGTATTTTTTCATCGTTGAGGTTATATTAATGACGTTCGAAAGGATATTTTTTACGGTACGATTTAATTATTATAACCTCAGCCTTGGAGTATTTCACTTTTCACTGTGCATATTAATTAACCAACTCTTACGTGTACGTGAAACTTTGGTTTATTTATTCTCTCGTGGCTTCGGATATCATCGAAAAAAAAAGGCTGTTTACCTGCGACAAAAGCGTTTTTGCGACTCGTTTTTACGCCGAAGATAAAATAGGTAAAAGTTGGTGCACGTGTTAGAAATACGAGACTTCGGGGATTTAAGAAGATTCCAGATACCATCATCGATTAGTTTTACTTTTTGGCGCGCAAATGCTCGATAAAAATGATTCCTCGAAGTGGAGGTGCTTATGTAAATTGTATTAATGTCTAGGTCGCTCGTAGTTAGGAAATCAGATAAAATGAAGGATTACGAGGGCCAAAAAACGAATCCAGTGTTTCATTTCGCATAAAACGCAAGTGCGTGATTAGCTCGATGTACGATTCGAAATATTATTCGTGGCCTGTTTTAACGACCGGAAAGTGTAGCGTAGATTGGGCCGTGATGGAAAAAAGTTTTTTTAAATTTGTGTTTTTTTTTGGTAATTGAATTATTTGGGTTTCGATGGGGGTAAGATAAGTTGTTTGTTTTTATGACCTTTGGTTTTATCGTGTCTGAATTGTCGAAATTTCGAAATTGATCAGATTTCAAAAGTTGAAAGAAATGTACTTGGGTGTTTTGGAAATTATCTGTAATGATTTTCGAAGCAGTTGGTTGTCGTGTGGGAATAATTTGCATAATAATGCGTGGTTTTCAAAGGATTTATTTTTTTGCTGGATATTTTTTCTTTTTTGAGTTACCATTGGTAAAGTACAAAAGCAAGATGTTAATTTCTCTGATCGACGAATTATTACTTCCAGAGTTGACGAGCCAAAATTTTTCATTCTGAAGAATTTCCCAAATTAATCAGTTTCTTCAATTTTTTTTCTCACCTTGAGCTTTCTTCTCCCCTTCCCCATCCAAAAAAGAGGGATGAATTTTGTTATATTTTGCGCTTTGATATTGAACTTTTTCATGCAGTCTCCTCACAGTCCCAATGAGGCTATATCCCCCTCTCCTCACCCTTTCATGTAATTAATTTTTCTCAATTTTGTGTTCATTTTCTGAAGAAATTGAAAATTTTTCAGTGTTTTAGTGTCTTTTATTCGTGTCCAATTTTTTAAATTGCCAAAATTTCAGATTTGTTGACCTCACTCCCCTCCACCTCCTCATTTTGCTTGTGAGAACGTCTTGTCAAACTACGGTTGGAGTTTTTGAAATAAACATGTTCACCCTTCCCCTCCCCTTCTACTGAACTTTTGATTGCACAAGTTCCCTTCTCGATTTTTGACGAATAACGAGATACGTACGTAATTGAATTTTGAAGCAATAAAATGAATAAAATTTTGTAATTTTGATTTTCGAAAAATTTCTGAAGCGAAGATTGTATTGAGTGAAGTCGAAGGTCCGGTGGAACTTGGTTATTGCATATTTTTATAAATTGAGCGATCAAGAAGGGTGCTTTTTAAGCATTTTCGTGGTTCTTTTCAAAATTTTCGATATTTTTTTAAAGAATTGATACATTTATTGACTATTTTGTGGATTTTTGAATTAGAAATTTTTTCTGTGTTTATTGAGTGAGAATTTTGAGAAAAATGAACTAAAGGGGCTTGTTGGAAAATTTATTTAACCCCTTTCCCCCTCCACATGGTATTTTATATTTTTGATTTTTTTTTAATGGAAATCATTTTAAAAAATCGTGAAAAAAACTGTGCAACTTAGATGGCGTAAAAAACATAATGAGAGAAATATGACTAAAACATGAATTTTTCAACATTTAATGAAATATTTCGGAAATCCCCCCTCTCCTCCCCCCAGAAAAGTAAACAATTTAGGGGAAGGGGAAAGGAACTCTTTTAAAATATAGAAAATAAATGTTAAAATTGTGTTTATTTGCAAATAAAAAAGTCATAACTCCTAAAAAAAAGCGTAAACGTCGAAAAAAAATATTGGATATTTTTCTTTAAATAATTGAAGGGTTGAAAATTCTTTGAATTTTTTAAATTAAAAAAATATCAAAAGGTCGAAATTTTTCGGGGTTTTTTCGATGCAAAATGTTTTAAAGAAATCGCCGTTATTTTCGAAATATTGTAAGTCGTGCACCCAGAGAACGCACTTGAAAATGACACGGCGGAAAAATCTCGCTAATTATTATTTTATAATTATATTGAAATTTTATGTAAAATATTAAGCAATATTTTAATAATTTGGGGTTGAAATTAAAATAATTTAGAAACGTAACCGAATTTGGTTTCGATTATAAGTATTTAAGAGAAAAAAAAGAGAGGGTAGTTGACCTCTTATTTGCTCCTGTTGTTCTTAAAATCCATTAATGGGCGAGAAAAAAGCGATGCCAGGTACATTAACGAGTAACTTCGTATTCTACATTCGACCTCGATCTTATACTTCCTCCCCTCTTTCCCCTTTGATAAACGTAATTAACTAATTAACCAAAATAATTATCGGTGTTCTACTATTCTTACGAAATCTCTTTATGTAATGTCAATTGGGAAAAAATAATTAAGAAATCATTATCACGTGTCATTCTTCAAAGGGATTTTTTTGGGGTAATTCTAAAAATAAAAATACCTCCGTCGAATTTTCGAACAATTTCATCCTTGGCATTTTCTTTGGCAATTGGAATTTCAAAGTACCGTAGAAATCTCTCTTCTGCTAGAAAATTCATCCGTTTCGATTACCTAAAAGATGAAGTAAAAAGCTCCAGAGGACGAGAGCCATTTCTTTGTTTAAATAGGAGAAAAAAAAGATACTGACGGGTACTGACAGTTGCATCTCATACGAGCGTATATCATGAATAATGCTACCGGCTGCGCGATCATTACCGTATATTGACGCGCTCCGTATCACGTATCGAATTTTAAACGCTCTTCGGGTATTATTCGGTTGAGACGAAGTTGAAACGATTTTTCAACAGGTAACACAATCACGTAGTTTTCAGTTCATGGTCAACGTTACCTTTCTGAAAATGAAACCCCATAGCCACACTTGACCAGCGAAACTTTTCCGCTATGTTTCTCGATCACGTAAACGTAGCTACTTAATTTAAACGATTTACCGAGTAGATTAACTTTCATCTTTATTGGAAAATATGATTCGTTTTTTTGTCATATAGAATGGACGATTCGGTAAAATGATACAAGCCTGGGTTAGTTTTCGTATCGAACATCTATGATCTCGAAATTAATATTTTATCGATGAAAATATTAGTAATCATGAACAATGATATGTCACATGCCAAGAATACTCGTCGTCGAAAAGTTAGGATTGAAGTTAGAAGGTAAGTTATACCTATTAATTGATTACGAGGCGTGGGTCGAAACAGTGGCGTTTCGAGGTCTTCCTCGATGAACCTATCGAATGTGTTGCGTATTTAAAAAGAAAATAAGTCCGATGCTCTTTATCGTTTCGTCATCGATTTTGCCATTGAAATTGACGTGATTTTGAAATTTATATGCTTTACCATTTACAGATACGTTCTCACGTAATTACCCGATGTAATGGTAATTATTAACGATTTCGAAATTTACATTTGAAAGCTTGTTTACCGCTAAAGATTGATTTTCCAACTCGTATAAATTTTTTATCAAATGAAAAATATAGGACAAAAGTTTGACTTTTTTGGATATAATTTCTTATATTTTATGCAAATTCGTTTTTTTTTTAATATTCCACTTTGTTTATTTATAAAAGAAAATAGGAATTTACATTTTGACGCAGGTGATGGAATATACTTTGTACTCGAAAGCGGTGATTTTATTTTTAATATAATTTTTCTACTTTTTTGCCTTTCTTGTCTGCGTATGTTTTTCCTTATTTTTTCTTTAGTTCGAGTCATTTTTATGAACTTCCTTGTAAAGAAAAAAATCTCCTTTTGTTCATTTTATCGTCGTAATGTAATAAAATACGCGATATTACTCGGTGGAAAAAAAAGCTCAACGCGGTGGTCCAGTCGATGTGCTTTTGAGCTACAAAACAAAGCGGAAATGCTGAGATGTTGCGCATATTGCACATCTTGAATTTGGTGTCCTTTGCAACTTATGTTAAGATTTGTCCAGTCAAGAAAATTATTAGTTCGAAACTAAAGCATTTAAGATTCTCTACAAAATTCGTCCCACAAAAAATATCGTCATTTGATGCATTGATGACTCGTAGTTGATCGAAAAAGGACCTAATTTTGTGGTCATTTGAGCGATTACGTCATTTGGTTATTTTCAAAATTAAAGGTCCCGTAGATTTTCCGTGAAATGTGCTTGAAAATTCAAGGTCATTGATCTAGCTTTCAAGCCGGGTTTATTTCAATGCGTGATTCCAAAAGTTTGTTGCGCAGTTGCCCAGAATAAGCTTCGTTAAACTCCATGAAAAAGCTTATATTGATGAGAATTTTATGTAGATTTCGTGGCAATATAGTGAAATTTTGACGAAATATAGTAAGATATGAAAAAATTGCCGATATATAAAATGCGACTTTTCAAATTTCCAGCGAATTATTTAAAATATTTTTTTCTCAAATCATCCCCAAGCCTCACTAAAACACCTCGAGTTTTTTTTTGAGATTTTGGTAATATTGTGAAACTGTGACAAAATCTGAGCAGATAAAAAAAATTATTTGAACGGAAAATGTCGCGTATTCATTTTGCGACGATTTTTATTTCAAAATTTTTTTCTCAAATTGCCCCAAGTTTCACGAAAACGCTAAATCGTGAGAATTCCGTATAAATTGTGGTTGCCATTTTCAAGGCATGTTATCGAGGGTGAAGTCAATTCCCCTCTCCCTTGAACTTTTTCTCAATTTTTGTCTCGAGAAGTTTTGCAGATTGCTTTATTCAACTTTGAATTCCGGAAATTGGATTTTTTCTCCTTTGATTATTAAGTTAAATAAATTTTTATCATTTGTGGGCTATTTTTTTAAAATAATCAGTGTTTTGTTCAAGTCATAAAATACCCCCCTCCCACCGCCCTTTTAAAAAAACTGGATATACTAGGTTTGAAAAAATTGAATTCGAAGAAATGCCCTTCTTGGAAGCTTTTATCGCCTCCTCCCTCTCACTAATAAAATTCAGACTGCGGTACCATTTATATGAGCTTTAAGAAAATCGCCCGAAATTCTTCGGTTTTGCAAGTGGAAATTGGTAAAGTAGCTCAAATTCTTATTTATACATTTTACAAAGAATTTGAAGAGCTTCAATTTCAAACTGAACAGATTTCTTCATCAAATCAATTTCTGCTGAGCGAAAAACGAAAAACTGTACGTTGGGTAATTCGGTAAAAAATTCAGAAGAAACCACAATTTAACAAATTTTTGCTTAAAAATTAGGTCAATGATCTCAAATTGTTTTTGTTGCATTTTATAGAGAATTTAATGAATTTTAATTTTGAACTGAGCTATTTTTGGGTTGAAAAAAGTTTTCACTAAGTTAAAAGCAAAACACTAAATTTCTATCGTGTTTGATTGAAAATCACGTAGGTATAAAGGATTTTTTTTAATCACACGTTAAACACTAATTGATGGAAGCGACGTTGCTTCGTTTGGAGTTCATTTTGTAGAGAATTTGATACTTTTTCATTTTGAATTAGAGTATTTTTCTGATTAAACCAATTTTCACGATGATACAATCGAAAATTAATTCGATAGGTGGTAATCGATAAAATAAGGTTTTCTCAGGATGACGTTTCATGCCGTAAAAAAACATAAAATTTAATATAAACCAAATTTCAATATTTTCCTATATTTTGCTTGCCGAATGCCTCGAGGTAAATTCATCGTAACATCAAAAGAAGACCTGGAGAAATGTCACTGTTTAAGGAATTCCTTATACTAACAAAGGTGATGGGTACTTGTATTTTTACAACGATAAAGAAAAACAAACTCGACGAATTCGATACGAAATACTACAAGAAATGGGTAATTGAAAATTGTAAAAAATATTCGGTATATCGGTATCGATAAAAACACATGGCGGGAGAGAAACACATAAAAAGATTTAATTTTCACGCCTTTCTAACGAAATAGGTCTGATGAGTATTGCCAAAAACGACGAGTCTACGCTTGTAAAATTGACACAGCCGGGCGAGAAAAAAATATCAATAAAAGGAAACAATCAAAAGAAACGACAAAACAAAGAATAAAAATACGCGTAAAAACGTAGAAAGTTAATAGAGACATATTTTACGTGGTAAAAGATGACGTGCGCTTATATAGCGTGCGAACTCAGGCCCGGCGTCTTTGCAATATTGGCCCAGCTCGGAGGAGGTTGCGGAAAAGTATTAAATCAAAGGTGCTAATACAGCTTGCGTAAAAAGTTTTAAGACTATGTAAAGTTCACGTTTGAAAGGCAACTTTATAATTAAATTTGACCCGCGAAAAGGCGTTGAGTTGATACGGTTAATCTAGCATGAAACAACGAGTGCGAAACTAGTTCTACAACGTGAATATGTTGAGAAGCGTAAATCTCGGAAGCGATTTTTGCTGCCGGTGGCGTGTTTGCTGAACTTTAGGCCGCCGGATATGCGAAGTAATTGTTCGGCGTGGTGCGTATTAGAGTATAATTACGATATTAATTAAATATCGGTGATGTCGAACAAACGCCGCCCGAAATCAAAACTTTTTCGTGTAATCAATTTGGCGCTTTTGAGCGGCCGGCGGGTTAATTGAACGTATATTTGGAAAATTGCCCTGAAATCGTGTGCAATGTACCAAAGAGTACTTTTTCATAGAAATAATCGTTACGGATGTAATTATTGGTGTATGTGGGTTTTTGTTTGCTCACCGGTGAGCTTTTCGTTTGGAAAAATGTTCGCTGGACGTAGCTTATAATTATTTGATATAATGTATGGTCCATTGTGAGCTATTTCTTTTAATCGTCGTTGTTATACGTTGTAGTAATTAAAATGTCGTAAAATTTTTCATTCAATAAGTCTTAACAAAGTGTTCTCAAGAGTACACATTAGGTGACGTGTATGTTCGAATTTAATTGCGGAAGTTCCGTGAGAATGCAGGTATTTAGGTAATTCAAATGTACCATGCGTCTGTGTAACGTTGCAACCATTACTCCATAGTAACGGGAACGCAGACAGATTATATAAAAATTAAACACAAATTACCCGCCATTATCTACTCAACGGAAATCTGCGCCTCGCCAATGTTTAGATTCATATCGTAAATCAAAATCATCGTAAAAACGCCGAACATCGTATCAGGCTGGATATTCGTATTAAAAATTACAACCAACGGTGCGTTTTATTAATGAACACCTATTAAAAATAATTTAACGCTCTGGTACAATTTCACGATAAAAAGCTCGCAAGAAATGTACCCGAGCGGTGGATCTACGAGCAGCTTGGTGGAAATTACGGACGCGGATATAACAAAAAGCACCTATTTCTGGATTATTACATTGTAATGGAATATAATGCGGCGGTGGATTTACGATAATAGAGGCTGTTTTTAGATCGACGTAATTTCTTAATAAAAATCGACTCGTGGAAAGAGAAAACGGTCGTAATTTTTCATTTGAAGTGGTACTAGAAAATTTAATTTTGACAAGCAGCGGTTTCCTCGTTTCTACGACGTGATATACGTCTTTAATTATATTCGTAATTAATTGTAATTTTAGGGTGAAACGGAAAAGTTCATGATTCTTTTATAAGGTGTTTAAGGAATAAGTTTGCTGTACTTTACAGGTATTATGTTCATACTGAGTTTTATAAATTGCGAAAATTTTCTACTGAATCGCGTTCTAATTAATCTTGCAGGTTTTTTTTTTCATTTACCGGTGTTTTTTTTTTCTCGCGTTTCAAATTAAACGTGTGAGGGTTAAGCTCTCGAGGAAACATATCGTTTAATTTGATGGCTACAGTAAACTCGTTTTAATGCTTCGAAACGACTCAGAAATATACGAAGCTCTCGATGTTAATGCTCAGATTTTCTTGGGCCGTAATTGAAATGGATTAATCTTTTGAAACGAGTTTATATCTTTGAAATTTATTATAGAATCTTACGATTCAATAGTAGAATCTGAAAAAAGTTGCACGTTATCAGGAAGTGTCATCATTCGAGGTTGCTTTGTTGCGATATTTCATGATCAAGCTTTTTTCATGCGAGAAATTGTTCTTCGGAAATAATTAATCCGTCGAAGAAATCGGCGAAGTTTTTATCTTGAATATCATCGATGCGAATGTTTTATTTAAAAGTTTATTTAGTTTTGTATCTATACTGTCTACGTGTTTTGAACTCGTCACTAAGAATTTCAATAAGTTGGCTATCGTCTTTGTGAAATTTAATTATAGATTCAATGGTTAGTTTGAAGGTTGTTTTGAAAATGAAAGTATTATGTATATTTGTATGTATTGAAAATGAGATTGTATTCGGTATACTTCATTATTTTGTTGAAAACAATCGCGACATGTAATCATTTCATCGAAAAAACATCCGCATATTTTATTGTACTTGATAAGCCTTCCGTATTTCATTTTTTTTCGTGTTAAAAAATTAAAATTACATTGAAATTGAAAATGAAAAATAAAAAAAAAACAATTTTTACACCTACGATATTTTGTGTAATAATGGATGAAGCATCGAGTAATCGTTTTTCATTACGTCATCGAGGTATTTCAATATGACGAAGGCACCTTTTATTTTTTCGCCGCTATCCAGTACTAACTGCATGACCATTCCAATTTAAAAGTGTTCGTTAGTTGTTTACATTCCATTGTTTGGTTTTATTGTAGTAATTTTAATTTATTCAATTTTACGCATTTTTTACATTTTTTCACGTCGTAATTTAGTAATAACTTCGCCGGTAGTTAAATTTTATTTGTTTATCTTTGATAGTTACGTATTTTTAATAGAACTTTCGCTTATCGTTAAAATGTCCGATTACGCGTGTGTTTTCGAGTACTCGAAGCGTATCTTGAAAAACGTCGCTTTCATTTTGATTCTTTTATTCGATTAAACACCACGGCAACATATACATTATGTTATCATCGTATTCGAAAGTACGTACTAACAAAGATGATTCGATTTGCAACACTTCGAAGGTATCAACTTCGAACGTCAACTCGTTGAAGAAGCTATTCGAAAACAACTTCAAATTGAGTAATCCGTTCAAATCCAAACCTAAAAATACCACCATATCATTGGGTGAATCGAAAATCCAAAATGCGGCTTCATTCATACCAGTTAAAACGAACAAGAAACACGATACCGTGTTGGCGAATTGCAAAGAAAATCGATACACCGCAAATACGACTCAAGTTGCTAAATCCGAATCGACGAGTAACGGAAATTACTTGAATTGCAGCATTCCTAATTGCTGCTGTAAAACGTTCTTTCGCGAATATAACAATACACCTTTTAGGTATCGTCATATACCCAAGACACCTCTGAAAGAACGTAGCTCCGAGTTTAATCGTATCGCTGAACCGAATTCGAGCATCGAACGATCAACCGGACGAAGTTCCAATGTTGGTATAGAAAACAAGAATAAATTCTATAATATAAATTATCAATTTTATAAAACAAAAGATATCAGTTTGAATTCGACCAAGGAAGCTGCGGTGAAAAACGACGCCGATGTTGATACTAAACCGATTCCTGTGAAGCCACTTAATACGAATCCTTTTATCGATTCTCGTCGCAGCAGTGTAGCATCAAAGGTGAATAACAGTTTCGATGTTGATTCGTTGAATATCACCGCTAAGTTGGAAAACGAACAAGATAAATTACTCGATAAAGCGATCCAGGAAGTTCCCGAAACCGAGGCCATCGTAGATGATCGTAAATCCGTCAATTTCAACTTGAAATACAGAGTTCCGAAATTCAAGAACATAGCTTTACGAGAAAACTCGCATCCGTACGCGTTGAAAAAGCAACGGCTCACGGTGAAAAGCGTAAAAAACCGTAATATGCGTAACATCAAAAGACGCCAGAAAATTTTAGACAATTCCATCAACAGATCTCAAACTTTTAACGGATACGATAACTTCGCTTATCGCAGAAGCATCACAGAACTTAATTTACCAAAAGATAATCAACCCGAAGAGATCAAACCACCTACGCCGGATCGTCCCATTATCAGAGATGTCATCCTGAAGAAAGACGCCGGAAACGTATTCCGCGCCGATAATCGCATCACGAGTTATAACTGGCCGGTGACTAGTTTCTATACCGATAGCACGGTGGAAAACGACGAAACCACAAAGAAGTACTCCAGCACAAGTAATCTGAGTTGTAAAACCGATACGAAAATTAATTTTATCGCGAAAAAGAGTAACTTGAAAAGGCATTGTTCGTTGGGATATCTGCAAGATGAATTATACGAGTATAATTTCACAAGACGTAGACGTTCGTTGGATAATTTCAGTAGTGAGTTGAAATTTTCAACGTGTAGGATATTAGGAATGAATTTTTTTGTGTTTTTCGTATTGAAAGCTTCGCCATTAATTTTTCCGCTTCGCTTGCTTATTATTTACGTAGTAAGATGTGCTTTTTTAATTTCGCTTCAGTGTGTTTATTATTTTGCTTTTCGTTTTGTTTTTGTAGAAGTATCGGCCACGTGTGGTATTCGAAACGTATCCGAAGTAAATAATAAAATTGTTAAGCAAAGGAAATTCCAAAATTTGGATATTCACGCTCATGGTGAGTATTGTGCTTTTTGCATGTCATTTTTGTAAATTTCCGATTGATTTAGTAAAATAGTCGCGAATGCTCTTGAAGGCAGCGAAAGCAGTGTAGCTGCACTTTGTTTTATTGGAATGGTCATCGAGATAACTTTTCAACATGATTTGAATTTTTGAATTTTTTTTTGAAGAAAATTCTCAAAAATTTAAAAAAAATCCACCCTTAACAGAAACACTATCGTAGAGGCCCGTGAATGTGAGGGAGTCGCTTGTATCTAGCGGGAAAATTCGCTTTGTGTTCGGGCTCATTATTTCATGATTTTACCCCGAAAATGTGAATTTTTCAAATGGTGGCAGTACTGATTATGTCATTAGAATGGTTCTCAAGATGATTTTTCATTATTTTTTAAATTTTGAGCTCTTTTTCAAAGAAATGTCTCAAAAATTCAAAAAAATGTTATGTCGATTTAAACACCGCTGAGGTGGCACGTTAACGTGAGATAGCCGCTTGTATCTAGCGGGAAAATTCGTTCCGTATTCGGGCTCAATTTTCAATGATTTTTTACCCAAAAAATATAAATTTTTCTCATAGTGGCTACACTGATTGTGTTATTGGAATGTTCATCGAAATAAATTTTCAACATTTTTTGAATTTTTAGCCTTTTTTTGAAGAAATTTCTCAAAAGTTCAAAAAATGTTACGTCAACAGAAACAGTATTGAAGTAGCCCGTAAACGAGAGAGAGCCGCTTGTATCTAGTGGGAAAATTCGTTTCGTGTTCGGGCTCATTATTTAATGATTTTTTACTCGAAAAATATTATTTTAGTTTTTCATTTATTTTGATCAGAAGAACATTTGAATATTTTTTTGACCCAAAAGTGATGTTTTTAAAGAAAGTTCATGGTATTTTGATTACGATTTAATGAAATTGAATTTTCACAAACATCTTTACTTTTGTTTCCTTGATTGTTGAACTTCAATTCATAAAAATAGCGTTAAAACAACGCTGGTATTTTCTCGCATAAGAAAAACTTTATCTCGCTTGAAAACTACACCAATACGAAACCAATTGACTGATGTTAAAAAAGTTATCCGAACAATAGAAAAACAATTGAAAAATTATATCATGCGATACATTAAAGCATTTCAAATTGAAATTGATTGAAAACACGATCGTTTAATTATGCCTCAATACGACGATAATTTTTCGATACATTTCGCGAATAAATTGAACAACGATAAAATTAAAAGAAAATATCGCACACGTCAAATCATCATCCCCTCCTACCACCACTCCTGCTTCAACTTGCGTATAATTTCGCGAACTTGTTTTCTCGTCGATTATTGATTTGTTATTGAAAAATTAACGTAATGTTCGAGCATCCGAGCGAAGATCTCGATACCGGAAGAATATTAGGTGTTTACGGTAATTGACGCGAGTGGCCATGTCTGCGAAGATGATCCGTCCAAAGGGATTGGCTCGAACCCAAGCGTGTTTAAGAGATTTTTTTACGCCGCGGCATGTTTTTGTATTCGGATCTCGTACTGGGTTTATTGTTCGACCGAAGCACGTGTTGGTATTACCAATAGCTCGGTTATCGGTTCGATGAATGGGTGTTGCATAAAGCCGCCATCAGGTGTTACGATATTAATTGAATTTTCGGTGTGATACGTGATCGTGATTACGGGTGAAAATTTTTCAACGCGGATACTCGAGGTTGATTTTGCGGAGATGCTGTTGATAAGATGTGGTAATGAATTTTTTTATTTTTTTCGCGCGTGGTTTCGCCGAAGTTGATGTTTCCCTGGAGAAATACGTGTTTAGGAGGAGGACGATGAGTGATATTGGTTAAATTTTGAAAAAAAGTAAAATTGGAGTTTTGTTTAGTGTTTTGAAATTTTTTTTATTTTTTTTATCGAGTTTAATTTGACCTTTTACTTTATTGTGAAGAAATTATTAAATTGATTTTTTTTTTGATTTTTTTTACAACCGTGTTTTATTGTTGATTATTATAAACTTTTCAATTTCTGAACACAATCAAATTATAAAAAATAAAATGAAAATTGAAAAATTTTCATAATTAAATAAACATTACAATTTGGTGTGACTTCGAAAAAAAAGGGGGCAAATTTGATACGTTCCTTAAAACTTATCGACCATGGAAGTACTTCTTGAAGAATGATTTAGCCAAAATTATGTTTTCAAATTCACCCCGTATTTTCAAAATTACCCCAAATTAGCATTAATTTTTCCCTACGATTGAGGATGTATCTCCCATCTCTTCATTTTTTCTTAATTTTTTAAAGAAAAAAGAAAATCTCATCTACTCAGACTTTCGATCGTTGAACTTCCATTTTTAGGTAATTATTCACAAACGGAAAAATCAACCGCTCGGGAATTCTTCGTGTTTCATGAATCGTTACAGGAATTGGATTAGCAATCGCCTAAAATATTCTTATCAGTTTTTTATCAGTCGTAAAAATGGTGTGATTTTGGGTAAACGTCGTAATCAGGTATTGAAATATGATTTATGATCGAGTAAAAATTACCTGAAAAGGAGCAAATTGAATTTTGTGAAAAATTGAAGCTCGTTTGAAGCGAGATGTCAAAATTTATGGGTTTTTATCGAAAATTCCGGCCGGAAAATATTTTTGATCGGTTTCAGTGTAAAAATATAGGAGTTTTTTTACTAACGAGTTATCGAGGTTATGAACTCGACGAATTTTATTATGCGTCGAATAGTCGTAAAATTCCATTGAACAATTTTTTTTCATTTAAAATAAGTAAAAAAAAATTTTTGGTGAAATTGGATTGTAATTTTTATTGTTTGAGTTTAGAATGATTTGAAATTTTATTTATTTATTTATTTTTTTATTGTCATTTTAAATACTACTACACCTCTTTCTCCCCTCTGCTCCAAATTTGAAGCAAAATTGATTTTTATGTTGAAAAATCCCTAATTTTTTTCACAATGGGAAGGGAGGGTGAGGTATAAAAAATTTTTTGAGGACTTCAATTTTGAAAATTTTTATTTTTTGGGAATTTTGTTTTTTGAGGTTTGGATTTTTTGCAGTGAATCTCCTCCCCTCCCCTTCCGACGACTCCTTTAAACCCGAATAAATACTTATAAAATTACCTAAAAAATGTCTTGAAATGTATTTTTGAAGAATTATCACATTTCTTGAGTAACCGTTCACAAGACAGATTTGGCAATGTTCGGCTCAATACATCAGAAGAGTGCTGAGGAGGTGGGGGGGGGGGGTGAATAAAACTCTCGTATCTTTATTTTTTTCAGCTCATTTTTTCCTTGGATATTTTTTTGCAATACATGTTTGATTTTTCTTTTTATGGGAGCACACTATTCCTCCCCCTTCTCCCTTTCCTCTTTGGTCTCAAAAATTGATTAAATTAAAAAAATTTTATTAATTAGTTGCTTTGTGTCCTTTCACTGCGAGACTACTGTGCCTTGTATTTTCCGAATTAATGTATGAAGAAAGAGGGGGGTGTTGTTTATAATGCATTAATTCACAAAAACTTGTCATAAAAGTGAAAAAAAAGTTCAAAACAAAATAATGAATGTATTTTGAAAATTAAATTATGCATGTATGTACTACAATTATTACTCGAAAAAATGAAGGTTTTTTGATAATTTTTTTGTTGTTCAATTTGTACAGTTTATCCTCCATTTTTCTCTTTTTTTTCAATTTTTTGTCTAACGAATTGATATTTTACAATTTCATAATTAATTTTTGAAAAAAATGGACAAAACGAGGGAGAAGAAGAATTTCTGAAGATCATTCAAGTTTGTACAAATTTTCATAAAATATACGCTCATTTTTCTCGATCTTTCATCGTTTCCTTATCTCGTGTAATTTCTTGTAATTCTCGAATTTCCAAAACAACGAATTTATTACGTTAAAGTTCGAATTTTCGACTCGTCGTGGAATTTATTAAAAACGTACGAGAGTAAAATGACAAAGAGCGCGGAAGAAAGCGTCGGGTATGTCAACGTGACCGAAATCACGACGCGAGCTAAATTATTCCTCGAAACGTTGACCAATTTATGAACCAATTCGACGATGTTATAAATATAAGAATTTGAGAAAATGTAAAAGAAACACATAATCCGAGCAGCGGACTCGAGCAAGGCTACGTCGATGATTCATTACGTGAAAAAAAAGAAAGAAATACGTCGAACGGTAAAAACTTAACGGAAGGTGCGATGAATTTAGATGCATGTAAATTTTCACCGATATGACGAATAAGTTTCGACTCGATAAATTTTCCGGTTTTATTGTGTTTTGCTCGGATTACGACGAATATACACGATGAAGTAGAAGAAAAAGCCCATAGAGGGCTGAGGAGGGAATGTGGATGAATTTTTCGACAATCGATGGTACTTTCTCTCGATGTAAATGGGCATTTGACGCGATACGAAGTAATTACCGAAGTTAATCGTTTATTGGTTGAATTTTAGAGTTGAATGGGGAGGAGAGGGGGCGTCGTCACGATACTAAGCATCGTGGTTCTTTTTCGATTTTATAATTAGCTCATGAGATATTGCTCGGATGAGTTACGATGATACAAAGATATCGTAGAATTTAATCATAAACCGGTTACGCAGAGTGCGCGGTGTGCGTTTGTGGAGCGATGAATTAATTCCGAGCTATGATTAATAACGACTTAACGAGAGTAATTACGTCAATGATTAGTTATTTGTTTTTGTATGGTTTTTTGGGTGATTTTTTTTTCGCTCGTGGAACAATATAAATTGTTGAGATTTGATAGGTCGATTGAGAAAACCGGTTCGGTTTCGTTGTCAAGAAATTCATATAAAGCGTACACGCGCTCGTGTATCTTGAATGTGTTATCTAAGCAAAGTTTCCAACTTGGAAAAAAATTGGCGCGAAAATTGAACGTTTTGTTTATTTTATTTTTTTGGTATATCGAACTCGGCAGCTCGTGTCGAAAATACGTTATTTTTCGGGTTAATTTTTTTTCACCTTTAGACGAAGTTGATGCGGAAATGAAACAGGTGGTTTTTTTTCGTTTCGGGTATTAAGAACTTGTTATGTGGACGCTGGTGATGATGAGTAATTTATGTTGCAGCTTTGTTCGCGGCCGTAGAACATGGTTACGTAGAGAAAACCAAGAGTATTTTGGAATCTTCCGAAGTCGACGTGAATAGGTAAGATTTTTGTGGTTTTATTTTATAGGAAAGTTACTCGTGAAGATTTCGCGTGTTTGATTGCGATAAATTTCGCGCGATTGAAAGAGGTGAGGTGCGATTGGTCGTGTGATGAAAATTTCATCGTGAGTGGAAGCCGGAAAGAGTTGAGGTAAGTTTTGAGGTATTGGAGGAGTCAAGTGTGGTTTTTTTTAGCAAATTAGAAGGGGAGATGGAGAAGAGAAATATTTTTTGTGATTTTATATCTAATTCAGTTGTCTTCAAATTAATGGTAATTTGTCATTAGTGCGTATTTGTGTCAAAAAAAATATTTTTCAATTTTTTAAAGAAATTTTTCGAAGAAGAATTCTTCGTTTTTTAAACTTTATGATGTAACGTGGCGTTTTTTTCAAATTTAGTAAGAAAAAAGGCCTTCAGTGTACGTGAGCTAGATATAAGAATGAATAATGAATATATAAAGATCCATTTTAACCTTGATTTTTTCGTTGAAGCAATTTTAACGTATTTTATGGTTCGAAATACTCGAAAAATACCCAAATTTTCTGTATGATTCATTTATTTGGTGTTTTTACGTTTCCGTCGAGTTAAACACAGTTACGATTTTTTTTGTGAATCATGATTTAATTTGGTGTTGGCCTCGTTAACAATTTTATTATTGTGCATTTCAGCACAGATTTGTGATTGATTTTAATATTTAAATTTTAAGCAGTATTCAAAGTTGATAAATTTTGGAATTTTTCTTTTTATAATTATCAGGGATTTTTGGTCTTTTTGCGCTTCATTTTATCGATATTGATTACTTTAATTTTAAAAAATTACAATTTTTCAAATTTCTTAATTTTTTATCATTTTTTTAAACCTTTTTTCAATAGTTCTCATTTTCTTTAAAGTATAACTTTGTCATGTTTTATAAATTCCTGATTTGAATATTTTTTAGTTCTGCTGGAATCATTTTATTTATTTTTTTCGCAAGTTTTTAAGTATTTATAGCACGCCCTAATTGTTATATCGCTATAATTGCTATTTTTTTCCATTTTTTACTAGTTTTTTTTTTTCATTTTGTGTTTTTACGATTTTCTGTTCTAAATTCACTTGCTTGTTTTTTGCATTTTTTTCACTTTTTTTCATTTTTTGCCATCTAATTTATTTTTGCAAATCACATTACTTCATATGTTTCTACAATTTTTTGCTTTATATTCACTTTCGCCTATTTTGAGTATTTTTTTTTTCGTTGTTTTTTTTTTTCATTTTTTACCATCAATTTTATTTTAATTTATGAATCAGATTACTTCTTGTGTTTTTAGGATTTTTTGCTTTTTATTCGCTGCTGCGTATTTTTGTATTTTTTTCTACTTTTGTTACATTTTTAAATCAAATTTTTTCATGTTTTTATGATTTTTTGCGTTTCATTATTTTTAGCTTTTTGAAAAAGTTTTTGATTTTTTTTTTAATTTTAACTAAAATCCAGCATCAAATTACATACATTCATCCTGACGTGTTTTTTAACATTATGTCGTCTTTATTTTATAATTTTAATTTCACCAAATTTCCTGATTTTTTTCAAATTTTTTTTTTGAATTTTTTTATTTATGGAAACGGCTTATGAAGTTTTGATATTTTTAAAATGTTTACAAAGTTTGTGTCGTGTTCGATTTTGCGAAATTTTTTTCAATCTAGCGGAATTTTTTCAATTTTTTACAATTTTTTTATCAAAGCATGAGTCTTATGTAAATTTTTAATTTTAATCAGAGTACAGATCTTTGAAAATTTTTCAAAATTTCTATCGAATCAATTTTCTCCATTTTCAGTGAAGCATCTGTTTCATGAAAATTTTTTAATTTCAATCAAAGGTTCCCGTTGAAATTTTTTCTGAATTTTCATTCAATTTTTCTTTCACTTTTATATTTTTTTTATCTCAGCATCAATTTTGTGATATTGTTATATTAAATTTTATTCATAATTATCGAAGGTTGAAATTTTTAGTAATTTATCTTATTTAAAAAGATGTCATGTTGATCATTACCCCCCCCCCTCACCCCTCCAACCGAGGAACCTTTTTTGGGCTCAGATATATTAATTAGTAATACTCGGATGAATTTCGAAGAAAATTATTCGATTATTATCTAATACCGACTTGATTTCGTGTGTTGTAGCGTAAACAGCGATGGCCTTTCTCCGTTGGATGTGGCGGTATTGAGTAATAACAAACCGCTGGTCAAGATACTCGTGACGTATGGTGCTCAAGAAGGCAGAAAGTGTAAGTATATACGCGCGTATAGTAGAAACTGGATTATAACGGACGTGTCCGTAGTAAATTATCGTTTGATTACGCGAGTTGATTTTTCGTTGGCGTAGTTTACAGCGCGGATGATATGCGTAATCATCTGTACCACTTGCTGCACGAGGCGGAAAGACGCGTGCAGGAATTAGGCAGCACGTTGAGACTGAACATCGAATCGGACGGATCGTCGTTGTCGTCGTCTTCGTCGAATATCCCGTCGATCACGGTGGGCGACAGCGGTTCGCAGAATAAAACGTATTCGATATGGGAACGTCGAGCCAAAGGACTGAAACGAATGTTAATGGGATTCGAGCAAATTAGTAAGTCAGATGCGAGGTGTTTAAAGGCCGAATGTAATGCTTGGTTTTGTAGGACCGCCAGATCCGCCGGCCTCTGTCAACGTCGAGGTCACCAGTGTTGCGTCGTTGATGGTTTACTTTCAAGAAAGCGAAAATAAGAGTTCGTCTATTACGACCAAGTTCAGAGGTAGGTTTGTACGAGGTGTTTAATTGTTTACCCAGATGAAGGATTTAATCGGTGTGTATGTGTAGTGCAATGGAGCACAGATAAGGAGTTTTGTTCGCTTTGCGGTCACTACGAAGTAGCTGATACGAGACAGATGAGGTATCATATTAATAATCTACGTAAAGGTCAGTCCTACTACGTGAGGGTGGCCAGCGGCAATATCAAAGGATATAGCGCCTATAAATTATCCACGCCGTTGTTTATCGTACCGTCCAGTAAGTGTTGTTGTCTAATTGGTTAATTTTGAGTCATCCCATAAACAGAACATAATTCGTAGGTTGGCAAGACGTTACCGACAAAGATATCAGATTTTCGTCCACTATGAAGGAAACATTAGACGATGTTTTCACCAATGTCGTCGTACAGCATCCGTATCTGAAGAGTAATGTCGAGCTGTACGGTCAAGGAGGCGAATTGTTGGTGAATCAGCGACGCAAGAAAACCACCATTAAGCAGTTGTTCACCGCTGCGTCCAAATTTCAGAAGCATCTCAGAAGGTGGGTTCGAGTTATTGGGTGAAAGCGATGGAAAATTTAAAAAGATTGGAGGAGGCTTGTTAGAAAGTATTTTTATCCGTTGAGGAAGTGCGAATTGAATTTTTCAAAATCGTTATATTTTTAAAGAAGGGGGGGGGGATTTTGCTACATCATCGCGCGAAAACGTAATCATCACACATTTTAGAAAAAATTAAATCAGGAAATCCACCTTTCAGGTTTTCAGAAATTCGATATTCATGCGATTTCATGGAGGGGAGGGGAAAGGAGGGCAAAAAGCGTAATTTTTTACTAAAAAACAACCACCTGAAATACCTCAGATACTTTTGGAGGAGCCAGAGAACTATTGAAGACCTAATTTTTAAAGAAATTCTAGCCATTTTTTACGAATTGGCAGCACTGTTAAAATATATGACATCAATTTGGTTAGTAAAGGAAATGGAAAAGTTGTGAATTCAGTCAAATTTTTATTTAAAAAATTAACAATTTTTTTTAAATACAAAAATTTAAAGTATTTTGGAAAAAATTGCTAAAAAAATATTGGCAATTTTTTATGAATTGGCAACACTGTTAAAATATATGACATCAGTTTGGTTAGTAAAGGAAATTGAGAAGTTGTACATTCAATCAAATTTTTATTTAAAAAATTAACAATTTTTTTAAATACAAAAATTTGAAGTATTTCGAAAAAAATTGCTTGAAAAAAATGCTGGTATTTTTTATGAATTGGTAGCACTGTTAAAATATATGACATCAATTTGGTTAGTAAAGGAAATGGAAAAGTTGTGAATTCAGTCAAATTTTTATTTAAAAAATTAACAATTTTTTTTAAATACAAAAATTTAAAGTATTTTGGAAAAAATTGCTTGAAAAATTTTGGAATTTTTTATGAATTGGCAGCACTGTTAAAATATATGACATCAGTTTGGTTAGTAAAGGAAATTGAGAAGTTGTAAATTCAATCAAATTGTTATTTAAAACAGTAACAGTTTTTTTAAATACAAAAATTTGAAGTATTTTGAAAAAAATTGCTTGAAAAAAATGCTGGTATTTTTTATGAATTGGTAGCACTGTTAAAATATATGACGTCAATTTAATCTGACGGTCTGATTCTAAATACAGTTTTTTTTTCATTCTGTATTTTTTCTGTAATAACCTGGACGTAGTTGCCTCATATTGGGAGGGGAGGGTTGAAAAGTTCCTAAAAAATGGGTAAAAATTGGAAATTTTTCAAAAAAAAATTCGTCGAATATTTTAAAAAAGTAAGAAATTTAAAAATAAATTAAAATTGCAAAAAAATGGTATTAAAATTATCAGAAAATGAAATAGAGATAGATTTAAATCGTTGTTTGGTGAAAGAAGTGAAAATGTCAATTAAAAAAAATAACTATGATTATTAAATATTCTGGATCCTTTTCAAAAAAGGAGAAAGAGTGTAAGGGGAGGGTCAATTTTGAAAAAAATGCCATCAAACATGTTGAACTAATATAAATTTTGATATACGATGATTTTTCTACTCGTTCCTTCCTTTTGCTCTTTCCTTATGGCGTCCTCCCTCCTCTTCCCCTCGCCTCTGTTTACAAAAATTATTCAACATTTTTTTTCTGTCAAAAAAAAGTAATAATGCGAAATAAAAAGTTATTATTATATTTACCATTTTTAAAATCAATTTTGAATTTTATTGTTTTATTTTATTTTATTTTTTTCAATTTCATTGGAATAATTTTGAGAAATTTTTCAGTCTACGTAACTTAATTTGAAAATTATTTTCTCAAGTTCACTATATTTTTTCTTTCAATTTTACAATTTTCTCTCTTTGAAATTTTTTTTTGCTTTCCTTTTTTTCATTTCATTTAAATTTTAGTGAAATAAGTTATTGATATAGGTTATTTCATTTTCGCAGATTTTTATTCCGTTGTCAGAATTATTATCAAAAATACTAGAAAATTGGGGAAAAAATTAATTTGACGTTTTATATTTTCCAGAGGAGTATACCTGTCTTGTTTACTATACCACGAAGACAAAGTATTAGTAACAAACGAAGATTTCTTGCCAGTTATCGAAGTAGACGAAACGTATCCGAAGAAGATACATAACGATTTTCATTGGTTCTTCAAGGTGTGTACGATTTTCGGCGGAGACGTATTTTTTAAATTTTTTAAATTATCGATTACTAAAAAAAAATTCTTAATTAAACAGGTTGTGTTCAGTTGGAGCGATTTGAAGTGGTTGAAAACCGATATGGAAAAATCGCAAAATAGTTCGGCGGTATTTCGAATAAAATTATTACAGGCGGCGGTTCATATGCAGGTGAGAGTCGACACGCTTCGGAGAAGGGTTTATTGGTTTCTGGGAAATACATTCGAACGCTTTATTTTTGCAGACCGCCCTCAGTATCCAGGAGCTGGGTAAATTATACCATAAATTAGTGAGAGATGCCGAAGGAACGATTGTTATCTCTGTGATAAATTATATTCATTCTCCGAAATCCGTTTCCGTGTTAAATTTAAGATGGCTTCCGTTGGCGAAATTAACTAAACGCACGAATATCGTTAATGTAGCGGAATCGAACGTGGCCGATATTTTGATGTCGTCTATACCGGTACGAAGTCCTTTGAGGGTTTATTAAATTTCGTTGATTAATTGGTTTCCATTGTTCGGCCATAGGATCAAATAACATATCATCAAGTTAGCAGTATCAAATTGCCGAGGGGATTGTATTTGAGTTACCTTAAAATGAGAAGTTCGGTTGATTCTCTACAAGTTCTTGTTCCGTCCAGAGCCCCTAATATTCCGCCGCATTGTAAAATTAGAGACAATCCTCATGTCACTGCGTAAGTATATTAATGTGCCTTTGTGTGGGGCGGAATTTTGAGTTTTTCAAATTTCAGAGAAAACCGTCGCCTTAAATGGAATTTTTATTATTATCGAAGTTATAGAGAAACTTTCAAAGAATAAATTTTGTTATTGGGAATTTTTTGTGGAGTCAATATTTGTGGTTTTAGGAGGGGCTGGTTTGTCAAAACGTGATGAATTTGGAAATAATTTTGATTACGAATTTTTTTTCACATGAATTACGTTCCATTTCCTACAAAACGTATTTCAGACGAGTCAAATGCAATTTTTGCCTCTTTTTGGGGACACTTTTTAAATTTAAAGGACGAGGGGGGCTACAAATGGGATTTTTGTAGTAACGAAAATTATGAAAAACTTTTCTAGGGACAATTTTTCTTTGAGAATTTTTTCGATTGGGTCATTTTTTATATCAAGAGATACATGTAGGAAGAGTCGATTTTTCGGGACACCTTGTATGTTATTTGGATATTTAAAGTGATACTATTTATCGATGCTTTGTTTCCAGTGAAGAATGGGAATGGTTGGTGAAGAAGGAAAATCTGAGGGAAAGCTTGCACAACGCCACTCACCAGCAGAGACTATTTATCGAGCAAATTGCCGTTACCGCCAGAAGACTGTTTACTTATATGGAAGTGCCGGAAGAGGAAGCAGCGAATCATAGGTTGGTGGAGGTGATTGGATGGCGAATTCTGGAATCTAAACGATGCTTTTTTCATGGTAGACTTTTCGACGCCGAAGTAATCGAAGTGAGCAAAGACGTTAGCCTGATCATGGTAGTACCTCCGGCAGAAGCCGCATGCTCGATGCCCGGTCAACGCGAATTACTCCTTCAGAGATCCGATTTGCTCCCGTTGACGGTGCAAGTATTCGAGATGGTACATTTCGGCACGTATCAATTAGATTTGATCTCAACGTATTCAAGATTAAGTTGCATCATCGAGATGGATATGGACTTGGCGCAGCATAGTTTAAGAAAGGTGCGTAAATTCACGCGTCGAGGTAATTTTATAATTAACGCGACCCTTGCAGGCTTTTAGTTCATCCGAGGTGAGCAGCGCGAAGAGTAAATTAACCGAGCTGGAGAATTTACACGCGCAATTAAACACATCGTGGAAACGCGGACGTTGGTTGCTAGATGCGATATCATTTGCTCGAGATCGTCTCTCGTTGTCGCCGACTAATATGCGTCATTTGTTGAATGTTCATCCCAAACGAACACTTCCGTCTAATGAATCTCACTGCGTAAGTGCCCCATTTTCAGTGGATCATCGTGCGATGTATATAATGTAATTCTTGACGCAGTATTTACAACCACCCGATCCGAAGACAGCGAAGTCTCGAGGGAGCTGGCCCGGCGTTGGGGTTGGTCGACATCTTGGTAGGATGCCGAATGAGATTAGTCGTAGCGAGCAGCATTTGACCTGCGATTCCATTCAGAATACTCAACCTTCGGTGAAATTACCAGCTAAACCGCCGTCTCCGGTGGAGGATGTGAATAGTGAAAGTACGTTGGATTCTGTGCACGTGGCGGAGTTTCGGATATTTTGTAACGTGTTTTTTTTTTAGGTGTCGAAAATACGGCCACGTGTGGGGAAGATACGCAGACGCAGGCCAACGAACCGTTGACTAAATTTAATGAAAATACGACGTAAGTGGGTGATTTACATAACGCAGATGACACGTGTCAAGACGGAGTATTCGGAAGTGTTGATTTTTTCCGTCATTAGGACCCTTCCTTCTTGATTTTTTTATTTATATTGATCGTAAATCAATTACGCATGTTTCTTGAAACGAAAATATCGTCTTGTCCCAAATTGAATTTTTTTTGTTTTAAATTTGAATTTACAAAAATTTCAAAAAATTGGAATATCAAGGAAATAAGAATGTGATGAGAAATCGCGAAAAATTCTACTTTAAATGTAGTCTAGAAAATTCAAATTATTCTAAAACTTGCAATTTAGAAAAAGAAATCAAAAAAATGTCAGTATTTTTTGACCATTTAAATTTTTTTTATGATTTAATCACATTTCTCATTTTTTATATTTTTTTGTTTGTCGCATTATTTTTTTTCGTAACTTTTCCGATTAATTTTACTCAAAAAACCGTGTTTTTCGAACAAAAAAAATATAAATTCAGCTTTTTGAATATTTTTAAAAATATGTTTACTTTAAATGAAAAATTGAAAAAAATTTCATTTTGAAAATTTTTTAAGATTTGAAGGAATTAGCTACGAAGGTTTTGATTTAATTTTCGTGGAAAATGAAAATTTCCGAACCAAAATTCTATCCTCTCTCTCCCTTTTCTTTCCCACCCCTCTCACTCCTTCCCCTACCACTCTTCTCCTTCCATACTGACTGGAAAAAATGATGAAAAACTGTTCTATGATGTTTTTAATTAAAATTACCTGGCGTTGATTTCATCGAACAAATCACAGAAATTTAAAATATTGTCAGGTAAAATTTTTTGTAGAAAAAATAATTAGCGTAAAATTATTTATCAAAAATTATTCAATAAAAAAAATAATTTACTAAAAATTTTTCGATAAAAAAATTGTTTACGTAAATTTTCGTAATTTTTTGCTAAAATTTTCCGAAAATCTGAGGTAATGTCATTTCCGTGTCACTTGCGTTATTCTTTGGAATTGAAACGAGCCCGCGAACAATTTATCAACAGAAATTGATATTTTTATAGATTAACCGGAGGAAACAGCTCTTCGGGTAGTTTACATTCCGTCTCTTCGGACGAATTACTAACACCAAAAGTATCCGACGCGGCGGAAGAGGAAAAAGACGACGATGGCGTTCGAGTGCCAGTTCCTAGTCCGGCAGTGATCCAAGTAAGTTCGACGACATTTTGCTCAACAGGTAAACGACGGACTTGACATGTTACTTTTTCAGGTCCACGCCGCATATAATACCGGTCTCGATTTACGGGTTAACCTCAAATTCCAAGTTAGTCCGAAAACGACGGCTCGCGAAATCGTGGAGTTATTCGTAAAACAGACGAACATGTCGGCTTTGCTGAAAGGTCGCGACGGTGTTATATACCAGGACGAAGAAATGAGCAATTTTTGCCTAGTGTCGGTGATCGGCGCCCGCGAAAGGTGCCTCCGCGACGATTTCAAACCAGTTCAGTTACAGTCGCCGTGGAACAACGGTCGACTTTATGTTAGACGTAAAAGCAACGTTTTAGCTGCCATAGAATGCGATTCAAAACAATCGTCTTATGTTTAGTATTTATTGCTACCCCCTCATCCCCACCATGCCCCTGATTCCTCGCGTATTCGTGCATTTTTTTGTTTTACGTGTATGTTCGTGTGTTTTATATTTAATTTTTTTCACGGCGCGTCGTGAATTCGGATGATCTGCAGAGTTCTAGGTACAAGTAGAAACCAATCGAGATTTCGATCTGTATTTTTGTTCTTCTTACAGTTTAATCGGTAGTTTGGTATCGAATGGTAGGAAATATCGCGTCCGATGTGTCAAAATATCGTGCTTTTCGATGTACGTCGATGTTGCCTTCGCGTTGCCCGTTGTTTACGCGAAACGATAAATTTTTCGCGACACGCTTCAGCTTCGGTGAGTTTTAAGCGATTATGCTCTCTGTGAAAACGTGGCGCAATTCGCCGGTTTTTTTTCGTGCCCCCGATTCGTCAAAACTCAGTATTTAGTGAGTGGATAGTATTAGTTTTAAAAAAAGTGTAATGTATTTTACCAGTATGTATAGTATTTATTTTACGTATGAATTTTTTTTTTTTAGACATTTGTATCGAATGTGTATAAAAATAAACGATGTTATGATTGATGTTTTTAGTGGGTTTGTTTTCCAGGAAATACGAATTAGCGAAGGAATTCTAACGCAAGAGGGAAGCGAAGACATGCAAGTTGACCGAGGCCCTTCAAAAAGTCTGTGTATCAACTCGAAGTATTATTGAAGTAGGTGTCGATATTATCAAGTTCAAAATTGAATATCTGTGAAAAATTGACCCTAAAATTCAAGTGGCTCGGATTCGCGACGAATATTGCAATTTCATCCGAATAACTCCTTCAATTATGCGATTGGACAAAATTCGTGTAACTCGTTTTTTAGACGATGTCGAGTTGTAAGAAGCGGCTATTAGAAGTTATTGCCTATTCTATAAATGGAAGGCGCAAACGCGAAATTGTAATTTCCAAGCGCTACAAAGCTCCTTTAGTTTTCGAGTTATGCAAAAACAAGTTATTACATTTTTTGTAGATCAAATCAAGTTAGAGAGAATAATACAAGACGGAAGTTGATCCTGTTCTCGCCCCTCTCCCCTCCCCTCTGCGCCACTTGCAGTCAAATTGTTTGAAAGACTATTTTCTATGCTGTGACGTGTTGAAATATTGCCTATTTTATGAATAGAAGGCGCTACAGCGGAGTGGAAATTTCCGAGCGTCATAATACTCCTTCAGTTTTCGAGTTATGCAAAAATAAGTTATTACATTTTTGGTAAATATAGTCGAAATGAAGAGATGATAGTACAAGATTGGAGTTGATACCGTCCTCAACCCTTCCCTCACGTTACCATCGATTGAATGTTCGAAAAATTGCCTATACTGTTACGTGCAGGAATTGACTGTTTTTCAGGAAGACGACTGTTGAAATAGTTGCCTGTGCAATATTTTGCAGGTAGTTCTGCATGTTGCGCAGATACCTACTTATTTTGATTTATATATCTACAACTTTACATTTATTGCTAATTACTCAGTAATTGAAATAAGAATCTCTTTTTATGTAAATGGATTCAATCGGAATGAGTCCTTCGTATGATGTTAATAGTTGAGGTTAACGATATTTTGCTATTACGACTTTCGATCTCAATCGCTGTTATCCAAATCGTCAAATTCGAAATTTTTGAACTTCTAGCGCTTTTAATACTTTTTACGGGGAATTGAACTACTGTTTCTTTTTCATTGTGGAGTAAAGTTGGAGTTGATGAATTTTTGGTTACTTTTTTGTAACGTGGTAGAATCGCCAGATTTTTTGAAAGTATTTTTGAAGAGATTTCAATTTTTTTAGTGCTTTAAATCAGGTAACACTGATGGCTTTGTCATTTAGTTAGGTATCTTATGGCATGTCCAAAAGAAATGTTATTATATGTCGAGTTATCCTTGAAGAATTCGAGTCATAGGTCATTTGATGAGGAGAGGGAAGAGTAAGCCATGATTTTTTTAAGATTTCAAATCAACTCCAAAAATAATATCTACATGGTTTTGTTTACGTCGTCGAGAAAAATGATTGTGTTTCAAAAATGTAACTTTTGATTTACCTCTCTTCACCGTCAAAATGGAGACCTACATTTATGCATAAAAAAAATGGAATATCAAATTGTATAAAAATGAAGCTTAAAAAGGACAACTTTCTTCGAATAAATAAATTGAAAATCGCCACAAGTCTTCCCCTCCTCTTCAACCGTATACCAGGAACTTGTAAATTTGAATAAAATTTTCCCGCATGAAAAAAGAAGTTTCGTTGATTCCCTACGGTAAATTTCACCGGGAGCCATTTCGCCCACGATTTCACCGTTTCTCAGGTACACGAACGAAATGGTACGATAAATATTTGGAAATTGCCGAAAGGTTATAGCTACGACGAGCTTCGACATAATTAATTTACCAAAAGGAAAACTTATCGAGACACCTCGAAATTTTATTTCGGGTAAGAATCGAAAGAATTTCTTCATTTAATTAAGGTTACCATGGTAACGAGGTATAGGCCATTGGAATCCGAAATAAAGGCGAAATATGTACCTAAGATTTCGACTAATTAAAAGAACATATTTTAATCAAGCCTCGCCAATTTAAATTGCGAATTTTTAGTCGTCGAGTATTCGCGATATTCAAATTTTGAGATGTCGCGAAAATGTATTGCGCAGTGAAATGTGGGAGGTGTAGCTTTCTCTTTGATTTGTATCTTTTCGCAAATGAATCGAGAAAAGGGTTGTCGAGTGTATTCACTAATGGAGACGAAGATGCTCGAGAAGATTTTAAATAATGATAAGAATCGTTTAAGAGGGTTTGTGAGAGTGCTTGGATCGAGGTAGGGAGGGGACGCCTACGTAGCAATTGTCGAATTTGCTTTTGAGAAGTTTCTACGGGTTTAAATATACGTACTTGCGATCTTCTTTGTGATAATTTTAATCTGAAGTGTGGAAGTATTTTGCTCGGAGATATTGAGATTTATCGTGGAAGAGGAGAGTATTTGAAACTATGGTAATTTTTGTGTGATAATATACAGGGTGTCTTGTGATGGAGCTTTTCTTTTTACCGAGATCTCTTATGCAGATTTAATTACATTAATGTGGTAAGGATTGCATATCTCTTGGCTTGTAGGTCTCATGTGATCAACAAACAAAGTCGTAGGATCCAGGAAATTTTGAAATAAAGCCCTGTGATTTAAATTCTTAATGAATTTTATAATTTTTTGATATAATATCTTTAAGCTTCACTTGTTTGTCGGATAGAGCAATATTCCATAATATAATTTTCCTCATCGGTTACAGGAATTTTAGTATTTTTCCTGCAAAAATTGGTTATGCAACTTATTATACTTATAGTCTTGCCTTGACTGATGAATTCTGCAACTTAAGTCACATTTGTGTGGAAAAGGTTGCCAACATTTCGGATTGCAGGAGTTTAGATACAAGCTTGGATATTTAATTTGGGTTTGATTGATTTTTAATTGAAGCGTCCTTCAAATTCAGTGACCTTTTTCTTCTTTGCTCAAAAGTCTTTTGTAACCAAATAAGTTCTCCTCACTGATTGCCTATCTCTAATAAATTTAAATATAGGATGTTCTTTTTGATATTGAATCCCCCTTGTGAATCGTAATTGCAACTCTTATCACGTTTGTGCCTTGAAAATGGCCTAGCTTGTAAATTACAGGAGTTAAGAGACTCCGGTAAAATATTTTTTATGAAAAAATTTCATCTCTTTCAAGTCCTGTTTTGTAAATAACGTCGTTCTACGGCGATGTCAAACCTATTTTTCTTATTTCTTTTCTCACGATTTGATATTGGATCCGATCCAATATATCTCAGCTTCGGCTCATTTACAACGATGAAATTCGTTTAAGGTGTAATCTCTCAAAATACAAAACGTTTTTGTCTAAATCACGTCGAACGTTCTTTATCGTGGTGCAAAAAAAGATGGAAAAAATTGAGAGAGGAAATTGATGGAAAAACGTTAAAATTGCGTTAACACGAATATGTCGATGCGTTGGAAATTGGATACGAGCCACGAAGTTTCTCCTGCGGAGAAAGGTATTAATAATTCAATTATAGAAAACGGGCCGAAAATTTATACCCGATTGTAAATAAAAATCGAATTTGTGTTCGTTATCAAAGGTATAATTTATTCAGAGCGTTGTTTAACGAATAACGTGCACCGTATCCAAAGAAAAAGTATTGCGTGCGGAATAATCACGAATGAAAAATTAATTACGACGCCATCGAAACGTTATTATCAGCGTAGCTGACAGCGTGCCGGAAATTAAAAGCTTAATTGGGCTTTTTTCATCGAATTTATGCCTAGGTAGGTTCATCGATGGGTTTTATAGCCTTTCGGTGCATATTTGTCGTAACAGAGGACTCGTTATTTTATTACGAGCTAACGACCTTTTCATTGCGATAGAGTTTTCATATGGAAACCATGGCGGTTAAATGTTTAGAGCTTTATATTTCATTGAATTTTAATGGTAGATGAAATTGTTACCGTAGTTTTTTGTAGAGCTTGAAATGCTGTTTAAAAAAGGTTATATACGAGGTTTCGCTATTTGTGTATTTAAAGGCGTTAAAACGCGTTTAAAATTAACATTTTCAAGTATCAATTAAACCCCTAAAAATTTCAATGTAGGCAAATCTTATAACATTTGTGTAATTTAAATTGCCTTATTTTGTTTCTCAGGGGAAATAATTTTTAACGGAGCATCAACGTGAAAAATTTTAAAATCTTCGATTTGAGATCAAGGCAGAGATGCTCTCGAAGAAATTAAATTTTCAATATTTTACTGACACGTTAATTAAAATTTCTCTATTGGAAGGAAGTAGAAGCGTTGTGAATTTGACGTTTGAATTATTTGAGTTGATTTTTGACGCGTTCTTTCAAACCTTTCAACCTGGATTTAACAACTCGAGATGAATTAATTGAGCTCGGTGTCTATTGAATGAAATCTAAAGAAGTTAATGTTTCTATTAATTTATTCCGAAATTGATTATAAAAGTTGCGATGAAACAAGCTCGGAAAATTCAAATCGATATTGTATCTAGAAAATTCAAATTGTTTGGTACAGGTGGTTTCCCTAATGGTTCGTACTTTTGATTTATTACTTGTTAGTTTCAACTTCGCCGCAACGAGATTGCATTTACTTTCTCGTTTTTAACGCAGAAAGCGCCAAAGTCGTGTTTTGAAAATTGATACTTTGGGATGTTGGGTGCGAGCAGGGGAATTAATGCGTCGTAGGAAATGTACTACGAACGATGTATTTTGTATGAAATGAAAGGTCACGAAATACAAAACAACGTTATGTAAAATATGTGCAAATTTTTGCCAGTGGAATGAAAAAAATAGCAAGAAGTTTAAAAAACTAGAGAAAATTGATAAAATTGTTGTTTTTGTGATTTATTTATTTATTTATTCCCTTTCAGATCTCAAGTTATGCAAAATTGAGTTATTATATTTTTAGTTGATTTTTTCAAGCTCTACGAAAAAAGTCACAACTAAATTTTGTCTATCTTCAAAATTGAAGGAGTCGCAGTAAAATGTAAATTTGTGAGCATAGAAACTCCTTCAGTTTTGAAATTATGCAAAAATAAATCATTACATATTTTGTAGAACTTTTTGAGCTCTGTAAAAAAGAGTGAAACTAATTTTTGTCTATCTTGAAAATTGAAGGCGCTGCGTCACTTCAAAGATGCAACTTACGGGAAATTTCAATGTTCCCAGTAATTTTTCATCGAAATTTCCCCTTTCTCTCCTCCTCTCTTTTGATCGCAAAAAATAACCATTTTCACTTGAAAAGTCACTTTTTACAGCTAATTTTTGTCACAAGAATTTCTCCGGGTATTTTTGACTTATTTTGGTTCTGGTTAAAAACCACAAAAGGGGTCTTACAAATCCTGTAACATGCTTCCTTTGGGGTACACAATTTTGATTTTCAGAGCAAATGCATACGTATTTCAAAGGGTATAATTTTTTAATATTTTTTGAAAATTTTTCTAGCACTGAGACGTTAGTTTTAAAGGCTAAATAATCGACTTTTTGGTATTTTGGACTTTTTTTAAATGAGAAATATCGAAAATAAGTAAAAATCGACGAATAATTGTGAAATTAAGGGTCTCTTGTATTCTTGATCGAACAACTGGAACTTTTTAACGGTAATTTTTCGCCCACATGGAAGGAAAGGGGCGAGGAAGGGGGAACCCTATCTCGAAACTTTCCCGGAGTCGCCGACGCGTGAAAAGAAATATTCCTCGGAAATACGATTGGGTTGAAATTTGAACCTTTTACGACTCCCTCCCTTTGCCCTTCGATGAGAAACAATTTAAAAAATACGTCAACGCTTGGTCAAAAACTGTTTCCAGGTGTTCATCGCGGCGTCCACGTGTCCACGACATACGATCGTCCATCGCGAGTCATCGAGACACAACCGCAACGACGTTGCATCGCGACAAAGATTACGTGCTGACGTCGCGACGCCGCGGAAAAGGTTAACGAAATCGATACGGTTTAAAATAAAAAGCGATAATGTTTTTTGAAATTCACCAACGATCGCTTGCAATGCAAAGTAGGTCCGCGGAGCAGATTCCATTGATGAAAGCGACCCTGGCGACGAAGCGGTGCAGATTCACGTACCCGAATGTGGACCCGATGCAGATGCGGGATTGGGGTGAAAACAATCAAACGTCAATATTTACAAACCTTGAACTGTTAATTGACGATTTTCATGGCGAAAGGATAAAAAAATATGGTGGAATTATCACGACTCGGTGGCAAAATCGCATCGCCATAAAAAGCTGGCAACGTCGGTATTGATTTCGGGTGGTCAAGATGAATACACAGTGCGCCGCTGCCGAATGAGCTACCCGTTCTAGGGTTGGTGTTTTCTTTTTCGTCAAAGGGTACGTTATCGTTTATGGAATTTCATCGTAAATTATTTCGTATGGGTTAATTTTCGGCATTTACTCAAGATTTTTCATTAGTTCGAATGTAAAACGTCTTTTTCGTGTTTTTGCTTTTTCCAGATACGCCGACCAAATGCCTATTATTTTAAATGAACCGTTGAGTTTTCTTCAGCGTTTGGTCGAGTACATGGAATACGTTGATTTACTGGAGAAAGCCTCCGATGAATGTGATCCCATCGATAGAATGCAGGTTTGTTTATTACACGAGTGAAATGCGTTCAATTAAGTGCATTTTTTACACCTTCAATCGCTTTGCAAACACGTGTAATTTCATTATCGAAGCTTTTTTTTTACCTTTTTTTTCACCACGTTGTTTGCATATTTCCAGTCGAACTTTTTTACCTTTTTAATTCGATTTTTTATCAAGCGAACTTTCGAGCTTTGAATTACCTCCTGATTATGGTGTTAAATTGATCGCGAATTATTTCACAAGCTCGAACAGGAAATTCGCCATTTTTACAATCACGTAATTATTATAAAATTAAAGGTTTCACCGTACATTTGAAGGTTTTCATATTTCGTAATGTAACTTTCGAGAAAGTCGTTAAAACGAAAGCTTTTCGTAATTTCGAACATCGAAAGCCATTTGCGAGAAATTCCACGTCGAGGTACCATTACGAGATATTTTCCCGAAAAAAAAAAAGTATAACAAGCGAGATAATAAAGCTCATTTTTCAATGTTACTGTCGACCTTTTGTATACTTTTCATGTGCTACTTTGCAAAAAAGAAGCCCGAAGTATTTTATCATCTTTATCGCTCTGTGTGCTCGAAGACGTTTGGAATTTTATTACATTTTTATCGGGTACTTTTCACCAATCAGCTTAAAGTTAGAGGTAAACTTTGCTTATTACAAATTCATTTTTGAGAATTTCAATGAAACGCCACGAGATCAAAATAAACAGAAACTTGAAACTTTTTGTTGACTTGGAAGAAGAAGTAATAAATCAAAAAAATTCCAAATCGAAACATCGGACAAGAAAAATACAAAAATGCTCTATGGTTTTCTCGAGACTGTAAAATTGCGATATTTTATCATTAATCATCGACGAGGCTAAATAATTCATTAGTTTATTTTTTCTACGAAATATTATCGGATGTCTTCGAAGTATGAAATTTAATTTGAACAATGCACATAATGGAGAACTATTTTTCAAAGATAATCTTGCTTAATGGCAATTTAAAATTGTACATTTTCGAGTAAATAATCCTTTACGTCGAGGGTTTTTTAGCAGCGATTGTCTCGTCGTGTTAAATGGCTCGCGATCTATTTAATGGCGGATTTTCGCGTCGTTTAGATACAAACAAGATGAAGAGGGGAAGCGACGGGGTAAGAAATATGTGAGCGAGATGAAGGCGAATTTTATCGATGAGTTTTCTCGAGCTTCGATTTATGAGGGTGATTTTAGAAAAAAATTCTTCAACGAGGAAGTGGTATTTTCGGTGGTAAGATGTGTTTTAATAAATGATCCCATAAATAAATGATTGAAATCTGGATTATAAGAGGAAGTGGTGTGATGCTGCGATGGAGCATTGTTAAGCTTATTGGGATACAAAATTTGGGGTATTTTCGTTTTATTTCATTTTTTAAAATAAATTTTGCAAACATTTCTATTGAAGGTTTTTATGGATTTTTTACAATAAATTTGTGAGATGAATTTTTCAAAATTTAACTCAGTAGAAGAAATTTCGAAAATACCTGATGTTCTATTTTTGCCAATGAAATGTATTCAAGGAACTCCTAACAACTTATGTCAAAATTTCAAGAGCACATAATCGATGGTGAATTTAATTTTTTTCAAGTTGAGCCATTCTAAGTATTTTTTTTTAGCAAGCTTCATTATTTGATTACGTATTTAATTTTTTATATAGATACACAATTTTACATACGCTTTTTATTTTTAGTAGCTCTTGATCTTTTTTTAAATTTACCTTAAATTAAATGGCGGCTCAAGAGGAAGACCACTTTGTTGTGGAAAAATATCTCAAAGGCTCTTTGTCGATTTATTATTGTCCGGAAGCTTTCGAATATACAGAAAAAAATATTACAAATGCAAACGCAGAAATTCGGCGTAAACTCGGGTGTGGTGACTGGAGTCGTCGAGGAGGGGATAGGGAAGCACTTTACCTCAGACCTCATTTTTTTGAAAAAGGGAAATTTTCAAGTTATTTAATAATAATATAGACAATATCTCTCTCAAGTGTTACGAAGAAAAATGGGGGAGGGGGGGCACAACACATTTGCTGTTGCCCCAATTTTGTTCACGAATACTCAACTACTCGTATTTTATTCAAGTGTAGCATATGATCAATTCAATATTATATTAGAAACGTATGACGTCATATAAATTGAAGGGGGGGATTTCGATTGATAACATATGTTTAGAATTTTAATTAGATCGACAATTGGTTAGATATTATTAAAAAGAATGGGGGAGGGAGAGGTGCTGATAAAGTGGAAGGGGTACCACATCACCAAAGCGAAACCGACTGAAGTGCAGTTTGCGGCATCAAACAGAGATGACTCGAACTTGTATATCATTTACTTGAGGTTTTTTTATTTAAAATTTTCTAAAAAAATTGCAGCAGTTTGATGCTAAAATCATTATGTTTTATGGTTTATGTAAAAATGAAAAATCTGCGTTTCAAAAATTCGTAAATAAACGAATAATTAATCCCAGAAGTCAACTTGGCTTTGGGGTTTTTTGGATGTGAACTTTGATCCTGCAAAGTTTCATCGAATTCTGAGATCTCCACCAGAGAAGGTTTTTTTTAGAATAATTATAGGGATTTTTGGGTTCCCTTCAAAAATTAGTTATGCAACTTATTTAACATCAAAGTATATTCCCAAAATCAAAGAAATAATGTCTAATTTGTTGTTGAAGGGTTACAAGTTGATATTTCGCCGTTGTAAATTTGTATTTAGAGGCATGCCCCCCTCCCCTTTTGTATTCAAAAGTCAAAATAATTTAAATAGTTAGTTTTTCCCATTGTAATATTTGCAAGTTTCCCTCCCCCTTCTTCCCCTATTTAAAAATCATAAGTTTAATGGTCAATTTTTTCCATTGTATTATTTGTAAATTTACCCTCCTCCCCTCCCTTATCTAAAAATCAACAAAAACTATAAAAATTCAGCTTTTTTAATGATTGAATTATCAATATTTCAATATTCTCAGGTTCTAAATGAACTTCACCGAATTGAAAATAAATACTTTGCATAGTCCTTTTCATCTTTTTTTAAAAAAATATCATAATCGAAGTAGCTCGGGGTTTGTGACAAAAAAAAGAGCCTCCGTTGAGAATGTAATTTCTCAAATACACGACGATCTAATGAAAAGCTCCAAAATGGGAATGTATGCTAAAAAGCTTAACGTTTTACAAGAATAAACGCGTTTGAAATTTCGAATCGATTCATCTTCATTTATCAAGTTAACCTAAACCCTAATCAATTCGTGTTGCAAAAATGTAGCCTTATTTTCGTTACTGTTGATTTATTATTAAAAACTTCGCAATAGAAATCTTTTCCCTTCGGTTTCATCGGATTATTCAGATGTGTAAATTTGCAATATTTAAATTTTTAATTTACTGTATGGTGAACTGGTGCACTCGGGTATCGTGACTTTTGGGAAAATAGGGAGAATTGTTTGTAATGTGTTTACAGAAAAGGGGTTATTTTTACGCTTATGTTTGAAACACGCGACTGAGGAAGTTTAAAATTAATTTATAGGAGTATGTTTTTTTTTTTGAAAAACTTTCATTAATTTTAATGATACGTCTGCGTAAAGTTGTATTTGATTAGGAGGCGCCTGTTATGTTGGGAAATAATAGCCTTTGGAAATAAACCATACTTGGCTTATGTTGTCAAACGACAGATAGGCGAGCATTCGGGTCAAATATGTACGTTAATGGAAATATTATTTACGAAGAAAATAAAGAAAAGCTTTTACCGAGTATTACGAGGTAAATATGGTTATATTTTTCATTTTAGTACGTGGCTGCATTCGCTGTAAGTGCCGTATCATGTAACTGGGAAAGAATCGGTAAACCATTCAATCCATTGTTAGGCGAGACGTACGAATTGGAAAGAGACAGTTTCAGGTAATGTGGCATTTATTAGTTGCTTATAAAAAGAAGGGGCTAGAAGTAAAGGGGCTCGATTTAAATATGAGGGAAAAAAATACACTTGGAAATATTCAACTTTAATTACGACGTTAAACGAATTTAATTTAATATGCGAAAGAAACACTCCTAAATGATTAAAACTTGTTAATCTCTGAAATATCAATCTCAACTGGTCTAATTTAATTTGCATAGTCGAGTTGTAAACGAAACGAAACAGCGAGAAAGCCGAGTGCTTTAGTTAATGATACGTATAATGAGATAAAACTTCCACCGTGCTTTGCAGAGTGATTTGCGAACAAGTTAGTCATCACCCGCCAATCTCGGCATTTCATGCTGAAAACGACGTGTTCTCTTTTCACGGTTCCATTTACCCTAAACCCAAATTATGGGGTAAAAATATCGAAATACAGCCCGAAGGAATTGTTACAGCTGAGTTGAAAAAGTACGTCATAATTTCGCTCAAGCGATGAAACACACTAGAGATGAGTTTTTTGTTCGATTGCAGATGGGACGAAGCGTATACTTGGAGTAATGTTACCTGTTGCGTGCATAATGTGGTCGTCGGTAAAATATGGATCGAGCAAAGCGGTACCATGGAGATAACTAATCATAAAACTGGTATTTATAAACCCTCTATTTTCATACATTACACTATATGAGGTGATTCGTAGGCGGTCTGGTTCCTTAGATGGGTAATTAGGCAATTTAACCTACGCGACGGTGTGTTGGTTGCTAAGTAATGTGTTGCAGGAGTAAAAAAACCCGCTGACCGCGTAGTAGTGGTTATTTTAGAATATTATGGAGGGGTGCAGGGAGGCCTTTGAAGCTAGTATGTGGTAAAAGCCACGAAAAACGAGGTGGTTAACCAAAAAAAAAAGGTTAGTTTGGTGAAATGGGCGTTTCATTCGTGAAAGGTTTTTCTTTTATTCGTAAAAATGACCCCTAACAATACAAATTGACGCATATGTCGCGAAATAATGATTACATCGGAGAATTGAACAGAACTGAAATTATTCCTCGTGAAATTTCCCACAGAAAAGGTCATAACCTTTTTTTTTTCAGGAGCCATATTGAAGCTGTGAATTTATGATTTTTTCGTGATACCGTATTGAGAATATTAGTACGGGGCTGTTTTCCACGTATAATACGTAGTTTCTCCGGTTGTATGAAATATAGAAGCAAAAGTTTAGATATTTTTTAAATCCTCGTAAAAAATGCCATCTTTTTTATTTCAACTATTTTTCAATTCATGAATTACCGGAGATATAAATTTGCGTTGAATTATGTATTTCATTAATGTACTTAAAATTTTCAAATTTTATATCTCCGGAGGTTTTAATGTGAAGCGACGTTTGGGAAGTACTGTTGGCATCTAATTAGACTCCTAAATTTGCAAAAAATCCTTTCTGGGGGTTTTCTAGCCAATATTCTATTTGGGGGCTGTTACCTCGATAAATTATTTTTTTGGTTTCTAAATTAACGAATGATCTGGAAGGGATGAGATTTGAGTGTTGTTAGCATACAAAAAATTCATCGTCTGGATATGCTACAAATCTTAGTTTTTACCTCATTTAGTGGTCTCGGGGAGGGGAGGTTGTATTCAACTTGAGAAGCCCAGTTGTTCAATTTCCTGTCAACATTTTTTTCTTCGAAATAATCCCGTTCATTAATTTTTTCAATCATTACAATGGGACTGAATTTCAAAAAAATAATAAATGATAGAGCCTCTCTCCGCAAAGAGAAAAAGGGAACCCTTACAAAGTATAAATAAGTCTTAACTCGAAAAGAATCGAAGAATTAACAGGGTATTAAAAATTACCACGAAATGAGCCCAACGAGTTATGCTCGAACGAATCATTCGTTCAGCTCACGAAACCACACACGATTCGGGCCAATTTCACGTAGATATTAAGTAATTCTGGAAACGTAAACAATTACGAAAGGCCTGAAGATTAAAATTTCATAGTTGTATGAAACAAAAACATCGTTAATTCGTTAACCTTTGAACGTCGAGTCATCTAATTGCTTCTTTTTTCTGTTCGCGAAACAATGGAATGTAGAATGAGAGGAATTTTCTTTTTTCGAGTATTCTCCCGAGGCCAGAAAGAAATTTTCCATTGTATTACAAATGCAATGTAATTTTCATTGGTGTTTTTCTCTTTTCAGGCCACAGGGCTGTTTTGAATTTTAAATCTTCTGGATGGTTTAGTAAAGATGTAAATAGAGTAGAAGGGTTCATTTTCGATCGCAGGTAAGTCGATGAGAGAAATTGGGAGGTATTTTAGGTAATTAATTGGTTTTTCTTTGTTTTGTCAGTAAAAAGAAAGTCAAGTTTTTATACGGGCGCTGGTCCGATCATATGAAAGCTACGGATATGTATTCATACGAAGAATTTATTAAAGATAATTGCCATAAATATAAGTACGTTTGAGTTTTAATTAAATATGCAGCGTGTGTTGATGGTTTAAAGCGCCTGTTATTCATAGATGCTGCAACTTAGCTCGCACAGGTGTATGAATGTTTGCCGTATGCCTTATTTGAAGGAGTAGGGTTACGTAGCGAAGGAGTAATTTTCAACGTCTTATAGCTTCGTTAGTATTGTAAATGGACAAAAATCACATAGAACCTTCTTTTCGCGAGCATTGTTGTGTAAAAATGAGTCATAAACGTATTTTGCCTAAATGTAAAATTTAAGGAGCTACGGTCAATTTAAAATTTAATTTACTGTCGCTGAAAATAGAACTGTTCGTCTAGCCTGAAAATTGAATGAGTTATCGAGGCCATGGCGTGAAAAAAAGTCATCCGGCGTACATTTCAATTATCCTTTCAAACGTGAGGTTAGGCAAATTTACGTGCACGAATGCAATATAAGTTGCAGTATTACAAAATAAAGGCGTTGAATTTAAATCAACGCGGCTTCCATTTCCAATACTTGGGAAGCCCGCGTAGAAGAGTTCTGCACCCCTTTTTTCCCACACCTGTCAATTGTAGGCATGGTGAAATTCAAAATAATAAAGTTGAGGATTCATACAAAATGGCGGTTTTTTTTTTTATCAACAAGTGAAATTACAAAATGTGAATTTTAAAAGGGATGAAGTGGGTTTACGGAAAAATTCATAAGGACTAAAAATGTTCCTTACAAAATTTTCTACAAATCAAGTTATTAACGTTGTTCACATTAGACGCAACGTTGACGAGAAAAACCGCGAAAAGTAAACATCACCCCAGATTTGCAAATCTGGGAGATTTTTCATGTTTTGTCTGTAACTCGAGCATTAATAAGTTTATGAAAAAAATTATAATAACTGAAAATATAGGAAATTTTATAAGGAACATTTTCAGTTATTATAAATTTTTTCAAAAACCCACTTCTCCCCTCGTAAAATCCATATTATGGAATTCGCTCACGTATCAATGAAAAAGGCAGCCATTTTATGCGATTACTGCACTTTATTTTTCCGAGTTTCACTTTAATATGTTACCTGGGACTTTTCCTCGAAAAGAACCGTGCCTCATCAAATCAGCAGGATGTGCAGAACTTTTCTGCATCCCCTCCCCATAACAAATTTCCTAACGAAATAACGGCCATTTCGTATTTGTCGCAGAATCGGCGACGGTAAAAACTCCAACGACACCAGTCCAACGCCAAACACCCCGAAACGAGTATTATCCAAATTCAACAGCTTTAAAATGGGATCGTCGATGTTTAAATCAATGTCGCAAGCCGAAGTTTGTATTAATCCGTTGACGTCCCTTATGACACTTGTATCTCATCGAGATTAATTTTACAGCGAGACGACATCGACGACGAAAATGGCGATATCGACGAATCGAAATCCGATTCGCCGTTCGTGATAGATATACCGAATTCAATCTCGCTGTGGGAGGTGAACCCGCGTAAAGAGAAATCGCTCAATGATAGCGAAAACGGGGTAAGTAGGATTACACGGTGTGAGGCTTCGTGATTATTAATTTTTTGCCTCTTTCAGTCGTACCATTTTTCCGAATTCACCAAATCGTTGAATAGATTGGATTCCGATATGATCGCGCGGTTGTGTAGGACGGATAGCAGGTAATTTAGGTGGATTTTTAGCGTTGAAAATATTCTATAATAAGGTCGATCGTAGATAACGCGTCGAAGTTGACCTTCCGATGACGCGAAATGCATATAATCGAGGGTGCTGTGTTTTGAAAAAAAGGGCGTGATTATCACATCGAAATAACCAAATTATCGACTTCAAAAGGCGACGAGTTTTAAATCTAAAAGGATTTAATAATTTTTAAATACCAACGCCCTTCGGGTAAATTAGATAAATTAACATAGCGCGATTTGCATATAAACGTAGAGTTTAATTCATGCAAAACGAGCAAATTTAACAGACTACGTTAATGTGAAATTAACCGATACATAATCAACCGCGCGATAAATTACGTAAATAAAAAATATCGATTCGTTTATTTTATGTACTTCATAAAATAGTTGACGATGGTGGAACACGAAAGCCAAAATTTATTCGTTATTTGAAAAAAACTCAAGCGTAACGTGACATGTGAAAAGGGTTCATCTTTAACGAGATTTCGCTTTTTTATTACATTGTTGGAAAATTTCAACTTTAAAAGTGACTAATTTTCTTTGGAGTGTTGTTCGTGTCAAAACATGCAAATTTTTTCACGTTCAAGTATTTAGCGTTTACGATGTTAATTTTTTTTCTTCAATTTTTCTTCAAATGGTAACACTGATTTATGGAAAACCCTTCTCAAAGGCTGTTGGCAGATTAGCATAAGCGATTTGCCCCAAAATCCAGATTTCGATGTTATTTGTGGTGACAAATGGGTTCCATTGAGAAATGTCTTTGACCAAAATTTCAACTCCCCCCCCCGGATTTTTGAAAAATAATTACTTTATTCGAAATTACATGAATTATTTTTTCTAAAATTACAGTTGACGGATTTAATTAAAATTTCGCCAACCCCCATTCCAATTTTATACCTTCCTAAAAGGGCTTTTTCGACTTCATTTATTTTTTTATGTATCTAGATGACTTGAAAAATTGTTTAACCTTCCCCCCCCCTCTGCACAAGCCTGTGCTTCCAAGTTGGGAACACGCGTATCGGCCCATCTATTGATTTTTTCGAAAAAAATATTAAATGAATGCTGCTAGAAATTTTTTCTACAATTTTGATAATTACAAAAATTTGGTCATTTGAGAAAATGTTTTCAATTCTTTTTTTACGAAAATCTACCCATCTTTATTTTTTGAAAAAAAAATTAGTACCATCGATTTCTTAGGTTTAAAATGTAACGAGTAATTTTAACGTAAAATGTCCAAAAATAATGAAAAAATATTCAAAACTGGATGAAAAATATGCTAAATTGGATTGAAAAACGTCTAAAAAATAAAAAAACTTGCGAGAAGTGTTCTCAACCCTTGTAAATGAAATTTGCAATTCAATTGGGAATTAATTACATTTCCCTTAGAAATTCCGTCTCTTAGGTATTGGTTAAGCCTCTCCGAGAGTCATTTACCGAAGAGATTTCAAATCAATTATACTCCTGTTGAAGCTTTCGACCCTTACTAAGCTTCGTTGAGATTCGCCAAAGAGATTATCATCTCTGTAATGGTTCAATTTAAAATTACCCTCGTTAGATTTTTCGAAACCTCGATTAAAATTCCGTTGAAATTTAAAAAATCCCTAGATTCCGACCGGATATCCGTAAACTGGAGTCGAACGACATCGAGGGAGCAGCTTCGGAGAAAAACCGTCTGGAAGAGAAACAACGCGACGTGAGAAGTTTACGAAAACGTAAAAAAATACCAGATTGGAATCCGCGGTAAGTACAAAATCCCTGCTAGGTGGTGGTGTGTTTGTATAAATTAATCCATTTCGTACCACCCTGCACCCCCTCACGGTACGCTTCGGCCTTAACTTAGCCGACATTTTACCCTCATGCAGGTGGTTCTATCAGAAAACCAATCCATATACGAATCAAGAGGATTGGTATTACAATGGAAAATACTGGGATCGAAATTTTCTCAACGATCCGGATATATTTTAGTAGTACGACGAATTAGCATTGGAAAGTTACCTGTTTATTACCGTAGTAAAATTGTTTTCTAAGTACTCCACACTTCGAAGATGGCAGATGTGGTGGGGAATAACCACCTATGGTCGGTGTAATTTTTACAGCGTAGAAGGTAATTTTTTTAGACGAGTTTTCCGACGTGTTTCCAAATCGAAACGAGATTTGAACAAAGCGTCTGAAAATTATTCAGCTCGCTTAATAGTACAATTTATCTCGTAATTGTGTTTGTTTTATGCATAAAAAGTAATTAACCTATTTCATCCGCGAAATTAGCATTTTTCTCCTACGAATTTCTCCCCTCTTCGGACGAGTATTTGAGTACGGATTTTAACGGGAAATGTTACCTGAAACAATAACGTAATTTTTCGAGTTTTTTTTAGTATCTTTTTATAGATTAGCGGAAATTATTTTTTATTTTTTGTATTCTGCGGGAAATTCAAATCGTTTGAGAACCCCTTGAAATACGAAATTGTAAATATTTACCCGACGATATTTCACCGCAGCCTTGAAATTTCTTTCTCGCAGATGTCTCAGTTGACCGAAGTGTTATACAAAGATGGATTTGAGAAATATGTAAAGTAAACACTGTGACAGTTTGTCGAGTTTCGTTCTTTTGCCAATTATTCGTAGATTCCATTTTGCCCTCGGATTGTACTTATACAATTAGACGAGTACCTTTTTTTTTTCAGAGGTACTGCCTTTTGTATTTTTATATAAAGTATTTTTATTCGCTTACGTGTTCGTGTATCCCTTGAAGAGTTGGATATTTGTTTTTTTTTTCGGAGGTGGTTGCTCTCAAAGTTATATACGAATTGGGGGATATTTTTTTTTAATGGAAGTGTTGTATGTTTTCAAGTGTCGTAACTGAGAAGAAGAGACAGAATTGGATTTTTTCGAAATTAAATTATATATACTGTGTGTTATTATGAATTTATCGCCTTTCGGGTGATGATGCTGCAACTTGAATTACATTAGTGTCGGTGTATTAGCTACCTGTAATATTTGAAGGTGCAAGGGGAAGTATATACGTTTCGTTTAAGTACACTGCAACTTGAATTTCCTCAGAGCAAGTAGATTTGCAGTCATGATGTGTGAAGGAGTAATTATGTCATGAATTGCCCTTCATCTGATCATACTGCAACTTAAATTACATTGGTGTTGGATGATTTGCAGAGTAAAATACTTGAAGGAGCAATAAAAAATTCTTCCATATCATTGGTTATTAGCGTTACAATCCAGACAGCACAAGTGTGAGTAGGTATGCTCATCATGAGGTGTGAAGGAGCAATATTAGGAGTCGCCTTTTACATGGTAATACTGGAATCACAACAGGAGTGTTGATTGAGTTGCTTACTGTAACATTTGAAGGAACAATTTCAAATTTATTTGGTTACGCTGAAACATGTGAGTAAGTTTGCTCGTTATAAAGTATGAAGGAGCAATAAAGCTATATGCGCTTCTGGATTTGTCAACAGTAAAAGTGGAAGGGGAAAAGTGACCTACTTCACGTAGCCCTTTCATCGTATACTTCTGGTGGCACTTTCAAAGCTTCTCAGTACTCAAAGTAAATTGTTGTCAATGCGTCATTTACAGACAAAAAAAATGGAAAAGTTTTGCAGTCATTTTTAATATTTGTGATTCCTTCAATTTGGGACGTAGACAAAATTTAATTGTATATTTGCGCATATAAATGCACCCATGTTGTCGAGGTTGCAGCATCGTTACATGCAAGGTGCTCAGGTTGATGTTGACACGCTGGATATTAATATTCAATTTGCATGTTTATGTATTGCAATGAAAATTACGAGATATTTGAATATGCAATTGCATAATATTCGAAATTTTTGTCAAATTTTTAAGAAAAATAAAATTTTAAAAATTCAAAAAAACAATTTTTAATGTTTTGAGAGAAAATTGAAAAATTTTTTAAAATCAAAAAAAGTTGTAATAAGCGACTGAATTTTTTTAATAAGTAAAAGAATTGAAAATTTTCCACAAAATTGAAAAAAAATTGGGTTAAAAACTTGTAAAAGTTATGAAAAATAATTTTTTATTCCTTTGAAAATAATTTAAAAAATTGAGAAAAAAAACAAAAAAATGAGAGGGAAATTTTAAATACCATTATAGTCACTAATTTTTTGATAAAATTAAAAAAAATGTAACAGAAAAATTGTGTAAAAAAAATTCTTTATAATAATAATAATAATAATACTAATTTTTTTGGCGGGGGGGGGGGGGTAAAATTATCTAGCAAATTCCAAATTCTCGTACAACCTTGTTTTGAATGCAACTAGAATTAACCTATTCAAATTTTTTTAACACCTGAGCATTTGATACTGAGGACATTCTTAACTTCTAAATTCCATGTTACATGGCACGACATATTACCACGCGATAGTTACCTATTTCTCGAAGGAACTTTGGTTATTCGATGACTTCCTATAGCTCGTGTATTTTTCTGTTTGAAATATCTATCGATTTTCATATCCGAAAAATACAAATGATTGAATCCTTCCCTGTAGAATAAACCCCTTCGACACCAACCAAACATGAACAACTCAACACCATCCACGTATCCGATTCTCTAGCAACTCGCTTTCTAATTTCTATCAATTATCGTGTACTCCTCGCGATAACCCTGAGTAGTCTTCCTGCAGACTTCATCAGAGTCTTGACAATACATTCGTATTCGGACCAAAACACCAAAGCTTCTTTTTTCCTTATGTACCTTCGCTCAATACACATCTCCTTGTCTGTAAATAAGCTTCGTAGGGACGTGCGAGCTTTCAGGACACACGCATTACGTGATCTTTGATCTCTCTCTTGTTGATATCCTTATTTCGGCGATTTCTTCCTGATGATTTTATTCGGCTGTCAATTCTGTTTCTATAATAAGCTGTATTTATACGATATGTACGTTATTTTCAAATAAAAAAGTAACGTTTAAGTTGTAAAAAGTTACTCGCTATGCTGTTCTGTGTCATACGACGTGTTGTATGTTTTTTTTTTCATTTGTAGTATTTCTATTTTTAAAAAAAGGAACAAAAGGTAGTTAGTTTTATGGGGATTTATGATAATCCGTCCTTTTAAATATGCTTTTTGAAGAGTGCCAGTTCCTATCTGAATCTTGTAATAAATAAGGCTTTGAGAATTTATTGTTATTTTACTCTTTGATTAGTTTTCATCTGAAGGTCTCATGTGGAGCTTTCGTGATTGGAGATGTTCGTAAGTTGTCATACGTCATGTTGAGTCTTTCATGTGAATTCTTTTTATTGAGTTTCATGACATACTCGTAACATGGTTCTCAGTACTTTTAATTGAAGGGGTAAAATGTTGAGTTCGTTAATAGGGAAGTTCATACGTAGAAGAGTTTTGATCTCGCCCTTCCCTCTCACATTCAAAAGGACACTCGTTTTTTTTTGAAGAGGAGGCCCCGGTCCTTTGGAATATACGAAAGTGAAATTCGGAAAAATAATAATGCGGCCTTGTACATTCATACAAAATGGCGGATTTTTTGAAGACAGGTGGATGATATTGAGTAATTTGGATTTTAATGGGTGAAAAAAAATTGATAATAACTAAAAATGTTCCTTATAAAATTCGCGAAAAATTATCATATGAACGTTATTTACATAGAGCGTCACTTCGACGAGAAAAACGCAAGTGAACTTAGCCTACTCAGTCTCTGTGATTTTTCATCGTTTTGACGCCAACTTGAGATAAAATGGATTTACGAAAAAATTGATAATAACTAAAAATAATGCCGATGAAATTTCGAACAAATCGTTTTATTGCATCAATATATGAAAACCTCTAAATAGCGTCACAATTACATTTTATTAAATCGATGTCGAAGCAATTTATAACAAAATATTTGCTACAGGAGCGAAACAAAGTAACTTCATACATGACATATCCTAATTGATAAAAAAATTAATTAATAAATATAAAATCATTATCACAAATAGAATTGCGACCTACATAGAACTTATGTAAGTATCGATATTATATTACTCAATCGTCGGCGTTGGCTTGTTTCTTGAGTTTTTTATTTTTCAATTTCTGCTTCTTTTCTTCTAATTTATTACTCAGATTGAGTTTCTTGTCGGGTACTTGATTTTGAGCTTTTTTCGCTTTCTTATTTTTGCCATTTTGCGGAGAAACGTTCTGATTTTGTTTTTGCTTCTTGGCAAAATTCTGCGCATTTTGTTGCTCTGGTTTTTTAGGCGAACCCTGAGAGGCATTTTGCTTGGGGTTTTGTTTTTTCTTCGAATTCTGCGCATTGTTGGTTTGCTGTTTGGGTTTTTGTTTTTTAGGCGAATCGGAATTGTTTGGTTGTAACGGTTTCTTGGCGGAATTCTGATCGGAAGCCTTGGGTTGCTTGGTTTTCTTGTCGGTGGCTGCGTCCTCGTTTAGCTTTTGTTTCTTAGCTTTTTTGTTTTTTTTATTCAGGCCACGTTTCTTGGGATTACGAGGTTCGAATTTGTATAATTTTAATGGCGTTCCTTTGATGGAAAGGGTGACATCGGGTTGAAGGAGTTTCTGCGGAAAGAATATCATATGGAATTGACAAATATATGGAGAAGCTTGTGTAACTTACTTTCTGGGCTTCTTCGGTGTTGAGAGTAACAAACACGTAGGAACGATTGGAAGCGGAGAATTTCACATTGATTATGGTTCCTTTACCGACCTTGGATTCGATGAGCTTCGTGATAACGGCTTCGGTTGTACTAAGAATTACACGAGTTAGATGGATGTACTGGACAATAATGCAATGCAAAGCTTACTTTTCAGGAACCTCAGAAAGTACCACTCGATAAGTTGGGATTTTATAACCGGATTCGAAAGCTTGACGAATACTGATTTCTGTTTCCCCCAAAGTATAACTTCCTTTGTAGATGACGCTCTTCAAAGCTTCAGCGTCGCATAATTCGACGAGCACGTGACGAGTGTTGTATTTCGAGAGGATATTCTTAGATGTCACCTTGACAACTTTACCAGCGCCGATGTGCTTTTCTACGGCTGATTTAATAACTTCGTCGTCGATGCTGGAATTTGACGATGTTGAATACAACGAAATGAATGGAAAACTCAAGTACTTACGATGTTGGTACTCTGGGAAGGAAAGCTACAGGCTTGTCTTTGATTACTTTCTTACTTTCACGCGCTTTGTATACTTTGAAATTGACCTTGTCGGCGGTAAAGGATTTGTTTTCTAGTTTCTAAATTAAAATATAACGATAGAATGAAAGTATTCCTTGAAGGGAAATTACGAAGGCACTTACAGTTACGCAGTCTTGATTGGATAAGTAAATTAAAGCGTTGTTGGTATTTCTCTTGCGGTTATTTTGCTTCAATCTAAGTGAGATGAGGTTCTCAGAACCAACCACATTACTAAGTGCTTCTCTAACTTGGTCTTCGGTGACTCTGCAAATTAAAATTTCGTCAATCAAGTGTTAAAGCAAGAAAAATAGGGCAACTTACGTTTTAGGTAGGAATTTAATATATGCTGCGAAATCGGTGGTAACCATGGGAGTTTCATCTTTTACTTCTTCCTCTTTCGGCTGTTCTTTCTTGTTGGTTTTTTGAGTAGCTTTGTCGTTTGCTTTTGATTTCTTGGATTCTTGTTTCACTTCAGATTTAGATTTAATAACAGGTTCTTTTACTTTTTCGGCTTTCACGGGTTTAGTTTGTTTTTCTTTGAGATTGGATTCTTTCTTGGCTTGTTTATTTTTAATTTGCGGTTTCGGCGCTTCTTCCTCGCTTTCGGAATCATCTTCCTCTTCACTACCATCTTCATCGTCGCTTCCTTCACCATCTGCGACTAAGAAATTACTCAAATCGTCGTCTTCTTCTTCATCATCTTCATCGTCATCTCCGCTATCGTCTTCGTCGTCATCGTCTTCATCATCATCGGTTTCTTCACCTTCGCTAGCTTCATCGTCGAGAAATTCCAACGCGCTGTTCACCTCATTATCGTCACTGCCATCGGAATCGTCGTCGCTACCGTCTTCCTGATCGTTGTCAAATTTAAAAGTAATAGATTTCTTTTTCTGACCTTTAACATAAGGTTTCACTTCTTTATCGGTAATAGGTTCTTCGCCTTCTTCAGCTTCACTGTCTATGTACTCTTGTGCTTTTCTTTTCAATGACGACTTCAGTACGGAATCATTCTTGGGTTTAGGGGTACCGTTAATCTTGGGTGTGTTCTTCTCGACAACACCTACACTGAATTTCCGTTTAGGAGTAGAATCTTGTTTTACTTTAAGCGGTGAAAAAGGCTCAGATTTAACCTTAAGTCCAGCTAAAGGTGTATCTTTCCTCTTCGGCGTTTGCTTCTTGCTCTGCGTTTGCAAAGATGTAGATAAGAGTTTACTAGGAGTTTGCTTCGAATCGTTATCTTTCTTGGTTTTGTTGAATGGCAAAAGTGAGGATTTCTTTACCGGTATGAATTCATCGGTGTCGATTTTTTTCGCCGAGAGATTCAGAGACATACGTTTCTCTTTGCGTTTCTTGTTCTTGGAAATAAAGCCGTCGTCTTGGAGTAAACCCGGCTTCCATGATTCCGATTTACGTTGTTTCACTTTGGCCATCGCGAATATAAAATTTCAACTTTAAACGATTAAAAAACTCAAAATTAGGAATATATCGCGCACGGGAACTCGTGTGTATATCTGTTTATTTCGAACATGTGCAATAAAGAAATCGGTGTGTTTTAAGCCTTCGTAGTGAAATAATGCTTCGTTTTATAAGAAAATTTGAATCATTGAGAAAGTGTACTGTGATTGGCTGAATTGAGATGAATTATTTTGAAATTTGTATTGTGATTGGTTGATTTACTGATCCTTTTCAACAATATTACTTAAAATGGTTTTTGTGAAATCCTAAAAATTATTAGACACGTGCATTTTTTTAAAATACTTTTTTATTTTTATTGCGGCTAGTGCATATTTTATTGCAGTTTTTAAGCGTTTTTTACGTTATTTTTTGCTGCGTAAATATATAATGAACAAAACAGAGTAAAATCAACATAGTAATACTCATCATGTCTGCTGTCCCTAGCGGTTCAAATTCCAGTAACGGAGCTGGAAAAAATGCTAATAAATCAAGTAAGTTCATCATCTGTTGTCGTACAACTTCTGTTAAATGCTCGAATAATTTTCATCACTTTGATTTACCTAGACAATCAAACAGCTAAAACTTTCGTTAAGCAAGATTATGGTAAAAACCGCAATAGATTTCGTACCATAAAAAATTCCAAGAATCCTGCAAAGTAAGATTCGTTTTCACATAATGTATCATTTTAACTGAATAATTCACGATGATTTTTGTATTACAGTTCGTACAAATTCGCTAAAGCCGAATACGAAAGAATACGAAGTGAAAAGAAAGCCGCTAAAGAGAGAAGATTGCAAAGAAAAGCAGAGATCGAAGCTGCTTTAAATGTTTACAAAGAGAAGAAAAAATTGAAAAATAAGAAACTCTCAGCTAAAACTATCAAAGGACAGCCTGTGATGAAACACAAAATGGAACTGTTACTTGAAAAAATCCAAAACACCGTTAAAAACTGAAATCCTTTGATGTAGGATACGCGTTTTATAACTATCTGAACTGAATGTTTATATTTTTTGTATTTAATGTAAATATGTATGTAGAAATAAACGTTTTCATGTACACAAAATAATTTATTAAATATTAAAAAACACATAAACAAATCGTTTTATCACTCGATTAACTCTTCTCCTTGCGCAACTTCTTTTAAATTCAGCAGTTCCATCGTACAAGTTCCCTTAACGGAATTGCAAATCTCTTCAACTTCACGATAGACTCCAGGGTTAATTAAAATTATCTGCGGGTTATTATTCATTAATTATGATAGTGAAATAAAAGTTGTAACATTCAATTATTAATATTCACCATGTTTAATTCAAAAGAATCCCATTTCTCTTCTTCAATTTTGGTAACTATTTTCGTTAATTTTTCTTTAAGCTTATTGGCTTCTTTGCCAGTCATTGATACTTTAACTCTCATTTGAGCTCTTTCTATCGGCATAACGGATTGTAATTTAGGTATCATTTCGAGAGCCTATAAACAAAAACAATTAAAAATATGAATAATTCGTGATTAACTATTGGACGAAATTTACCTGTTGTTTCGCTGATTTGTTCGCTTTCGCTGAGAAATGCACATCTTTTAAAGCTTTTGATATAATAGTAGTTGGATAAGGTCGTTTGTTTTCGGGGTTAACGCATTTTTCTATAACATATGAAAAATTAAATTAAATCTCGATTTAGTTATTAAAAAGACGCCATATTACACAGACCAGCTATTATGGTTGAAACTTCTTTGAAAATTGATTCCATCTGAGCAGCTCTTTCCTTATCAGATATTTGAAGTTCTCCTTTTTCTAAAATTTCTTTACATACTTTGGTTTGTTCATCTGTTCCGAAGATTTTAATCAATTCCTCTTTTTTAGCAACTTGTCCTTTTGAGACATTTACAAATACTGTATGAGTTTGAAGTACTTCATCAATATCTTTCTCTCTGTATGGACAGTAAATAAAAACGATTATCTAAGAGAATAGCAAAAATCATTACGAACTTACAATTTCTTTCGCCAAGATAATACTTTATTTTTGTAACATGCTATTTCAAATCTTGATCCTCCTTTTTTCAGTCTCACTACGGCTACGTTTGTCAAACGTATCTGATTTGTAGGGGTGAATATTTTTGACATTTTGGGCACCGAGAAACGCTGAAGAAATTCACATGTCAATTCAATATTAATATTTTGTCATATGGAGAAAGTGTTTGTGTTTACCTTTTTACAAATGTTATACTTATATTACATTTTTTGTTGTGAAATACCGCAAAAATACAAATTATTGTACAAAAATAGCACAAAACCAAATTAGTGAAAAAAAATATGAAATTTGGCAACATTGCAATCGATGTGGTTAATTGTAATAATTGGCAACGCTTTATCGATTTTAGTTCTAAATTTGAATTTAAATTTTAGAAATTCGTGAACAATTTTTTCATACTTTTCAAAAATTATTGTTCGTTTTAGAAAAAATGAAATAAATTTTGAAAACGATTCAACTTCAGAAAAATGGCTACTTCTAAAAGTGCAAATACTTACAATCGACAGCAATGGGAAGATGCTGTGAGTAAAATTTTACAAATTAATTTACCTATTGAAAAAAAATTGAAAATAAATATGTAATTATTTTTTGCTTAGGAATTTCCCGTTTTATGCCAGACTTGTTTGGGAGATAATCCCTATCTTCGAATGGTAATTGCTTTAGTTATTTTCGCTAATTCACGAATTTTTCATTTATTTTCATTTCAATAAAATTGTATAATAACTGTAACCTCTAACCTGATTTATAGATGAAGGAGCCTTTCGGAAAGGAATGTAAGATTTGCCTGAGACCATTTACGGTCTTCAGATGGTGTCCAGGAGCGAAGATGAGATTCAAAAAAACTGAAATTTGTCAGACTTGTTCGCATATGAAAAATGTGTGTCAGACATGCTTACTCGATTTAGAATACGGATTACCAATTCAAATAAGAGATTTAGCTCTAAAACTAAAAGATGATCTTCCTCGTTCTGAAGTCAACAAGGAATATTTTACTCAAAATATGGTAAATAACCAAACAATTTTGAGGTATAAAAGATGAAAATAACTTTTGAAACTTATGTAGGCAAATCAATTACAAGTCAGCACAAGTAGTGGAGAAATTGGCATAGGTAAAGCTGAAGGAAGTCATGATGTGTTGATGAAATTAGCCCGCACTACACCGTATTATAAACGAAACCGTCCACATATATGCTCATTTTGGGTGAAAGGTAAATGTAAACGAGGTGAAGAATGTCCTTACCGGCATGAAAAACCTACTGATCCGGATGATCCTCTTTCTGATCAAAATATCAAAGATAGGTAATTCGAGTTATTTTGTGGTTCGCGACAGGTAATGAGGTAAATGAAAATTTGATGATGAATTGTAGGTATTATGGTATCAATGACCCTGTCGCTGATAAACTAATTAAGCGTGCTTCGGTAATGCCAAAATTGGAGCCTCCTGAAGATAAAAGTATTACTACTCTGTATATTGGAAATGTACCTTCTTTCCTCACAGAGAAAGATTTGAGGTAAATGACACTAATTACCCTTATTTATGAACTCTATACCGTATTGCATTGAATAATTAATTTTAAACAGCAATAATTTCTACCAATACGGTGAAATAAGAAACATCACCATCGTGCAACGACAACAATGCGCATTCGTAGAATTTGTACGAAGAGTGGATGCTGAAACCGCCGCTGAGAAAACCTTCAACACGTTAATTCTGGGAGGACGACGTTTGAACATTAAATGGGGCCATTCTCAAGGGAACAGAAGACACGCAGATGATAGCGCACAACCAATGATGCACAAAGAAGAAAGCACTTTTACGACTTCGAAAAATTTACCTTCCGGATTACCACCGTTACCTAAAGATTTACCAAATGATTTTTTCAATTTGTCCAACCAATCGGATATTTCTGTTCCTCCTCCGCCCTTATCTTCTGGATTTCAAGCTCCCATTCCTAACTTAGTTATGCCTCATGGAATGCCTCCTTCGAACATGTATTATCCGTTTTCTGGATAATAGTTTTCTGTTATTTGTTAGAAGGCTTTTTTAGTAATCGATGAATGATACCTCTACTTTCAAATTTAAGCTGTTTTTAGAAACAAATAATCATGTAATGAAAAATAAAAATAGTGAATAGTAAGAATTTGTAGACCTCAATACGTCAATAAGCAATAGGTGGTTAGGTTTCAGGTACCTGTACCTAATTACCTACCTACCTACCTACCTACTACCTGGCATCATTACCTATCTAATTTGCATTGTGGCATTTCGTCATATTCCTTCATATTTTAATTAAAATTTTTTAATTTTGCATCAGAATACCTCAAATTTCGAAATTATATTTCATCATATGCATAAATTTCTTATAAGGTTCTAAACATTATTATGATCAGTGTGAAATTGTTTTGGCCAGTACCTAGAGTCTATACCTATCATCTTAGTATAGTGGCATTTTGTCACGCTTCCTCGACGGGAGTGTAATTTTTTCATTATGCCTTAAATTTCAAAATTTGGGATGGATGTGGATTTTCGGTCTGATTTTCAAGCTAGTTTTTGAACTAATTTTCAAGCTAATTTTCGGGCTAATAATTATTATCAAGCTGGTTTTCGAGCTAATTATGGTGCATATTTTATCGATTTCATTTTTAAACCGGCTACTATTTTAATCAACGCGGTAAGTTCGATGACGTCATATGTTTTTAACACTATTGATGTCTTTCTACGTTTCGTTCTGTTCTTGTTTGATAATATTCTGAAATTGAAAAATTAAGTTTTTGCTCTATGAATCAGAAAAATTAGTGCCGCTTTGTTATGATTTTCGTATATTCATGACCCTCAGTCATTTCAACTGTAGTATTTTCCAATAGTTTCAAAAATAATGGAGGAAGCTGAGGTAAGTTTCATACTTTCATCATGTCAGATAAATAAATCGCTTCTAGTTCTTTATAATCTTTTACTGAATCTAGATACGTTCAATCTGTGTATCTGATAAGCTTCAAATTCATCGGAATCAGTTCTGGCAAGCTGCGTGGATATGGCAACAAAGACCTCATATCATAAATCGACGATTATTCGCCATTAAAACATTGCACTGTTTCGCCACCTCAGATATCATCTGTTGGAAGGACTTATCAAAACGCTTGGAGCAATTCAAATACGACGACTTGAAATCGGACACTTTCAAGGATGACTTTATCAATAAAATGACTCTTTTGAAATTGAATTGTTGCGATGAAAGCGAAACGTTACGTATCTCCGGCGGGGTGTTTTTCGTTTTACGAAAATTACTCCCTAAAAGTCGTAATTATAGCGAAGCTTTGGAGTTCATCGTGATAAGTGAGTTCATCAATATTCTAACAATGGTGTGCCGGCATTTGACCGGAGATATTTTTACAGATTACTCTTCCGATGAAATACTACATTATCAGATCCTCGATGAAAGTCACGACCGTGTGGTTTCTCCTTCGGTATCGTTTATTTTGCAATACAGCCATGACCAACTTGGTGTAAAACTAGTTCCAAGTAAAACTAAAGTAAAAAATTACGAATGGCTTGAATTCCATTTACTCCCAAAATTGATTAAATGGGCCCAAGAGGCTTCGTTATCCAGCGAATGCGAAACTAAAGGTAGTTCGTCGTTGAGCTGTATCGATACGCATGATTATAACGAATTATACACGTATTTGAAAGATAAATATGGAAAAAATATAGTTGAGGTAAATTCCTACCGTTTTGCTTTTTACATACGAATATATTCTATGAAGTCATTTTTTGTTGAAGAAATGGCCCGAGAATACGGATCCTTCGAAGTTCGTCTATGAAGATATTGCCATAGCAACATATCTATGTCTACTCTGGAATAAAGAAAGAATGAGCTTTGTGGATTTAGGCTGTGGAAACGGATTATTAGTATATATTTTAAACGCCGAAGGACACAACGGCTTCGGTATTGATATCCGTTCGCGTAAAATTTGGTCAATGTATTCGCCCGCTGTTGATCTCAAGGTAAGGAATTCGTTGTGCCGTTGAATTTCGAAATACTAAAATGTATCCTATCATAGGTTGGCACTGTGACACCTACAGAAAATTCGTATTTTCCTCAAGTAGATTGGATAATTGGTAATCATTCCGATGAATTAACGCCTTGGATTCCGTTGTTCGCCCTGAGGAACTCGTACAAATGTAAATTTTTTTTGTTACCGTGCTGCGCGTATGACTTCTCAGGTCAGAAATACCAAAGAAAAAATTCTTCGGTTAGTGTTTACAATGAATACATCGACTACGTGAAACAAATCAGTATAGATTTAGGGTTTAATATTCAAATTGACAAGTTGAGAATACCATCAACAAAAAGAACATGTATCATTGGACAAAACCGTAAATATTGCGATTCAGACTATGAACAAATCAAGAATGAGAAAATTCAACCGATAATGGAACTGTACAATACCTCGATTGAGAATAAATTCAAACCTCGAGAAAGCGTGGAAAGAGTACGAAATTGTACTCAGATCGATCGATCAGTCGCTTCCAAAATCGTCAACATTGTTACCAAAATTTTAATTGATAATCAATCAAATCTCCTGAAACGTGATCCTAACTGTGATACTTGGTCATCCAATTGGATTAGCTTCAAAGATGCTATATCCGTGATTGAGGCGGACGATTTGAAGAAACTGAAAAGCGAATGTGGTGGTTTACAGACATTATTGAGGAATCATCATTCGATATTCTTAATTCAAAGTGGTAGAATATTATTCAGGAAACCACAAGAGGTGAGTAATCGTAACGATAAATGGAAAAAAAGACCTTGTTGGTTTTTTCATAACCATCCGTTCAGTTGTCCTGTGCAAGAGAATAAATGCTCTTTCATACATTAGAATTTTAAAACAATTTTTTTCCTTAGAGAAATGCCATTTTACACAAAATACACTGAAATTATAATCATATATACATAAGTAAAAAAATTACGATGCTGCTAAATAAGAAGTAGCAGGAGTTGCTTTTCTACTTTTCATCACTTCCTCTTTGAATTTTGTTAATGTTTCTTGAGCAACTTTCAGTTTCAGTTTTTGCTCTTCTATTTCTTTCTGAACATTTTTTTTCGCTTCTTTCAATTTCTTGACTGTTTCAATTTTCAATTTTTCAACTAAAAATTCAAGAAAATCCTTATATAAAATACACCGAACACAACGAACGCTATTTATCATAAAGCTTACAATCAGTGTGATGTTTCCATTCGCCGGAGACATAAGGTACCGGCTTTTTCAAAAGTAAACTGCGCATTTGCGAAGTAGGATCTTGGAAAATAATTTCTTCGTAATTTTCACAATAAACCGGTAAATTCGCTGCGACTGCTTCGTTTGCATCGGCTCCGCTATGGAATAATTTCAACATATGGTAGACCGTCACCTAGTCAAATGAAATAGTTGGAATTTACGTTAAAAAACAACAGACAATATACTTTTACCGGTCTTTCGTTTTGATCGTGAAAATAAATTTTAATCACGATCTCAAATTCTCCCCAGCCTGTTTCCGATACTTCGTAAGGCATTTTGGTCACCATTCTATTACAATTACCAAAACTGTCGTGAAGTTTGAAATGTATTTTTTTAATAAATACAGATAAATCTTCGTTATGGTATGGTTTCACGAATACTGTCCATCTATGCGTACGTCCATCGGGTCTTTTTTCAGGTAAACAATGAGCTACGCTGCCATACACAATTTGTTTGAACATAGTAGTGCCCTAGAATGAATTAATGTTCAATTCCTGAATGAAAAGTAATAGTAAATGATTGAAATGTACTTTGATGCGGCCGCTGAACTCGGATTTGTCATCTTTGAATGAATCGTCAAGATTAGTATCCTTTGATGCAGCAGCACTTGACGAACTTTGGGAAACGAACGACATTGTTGAAACCAATCATTTAAGTCACTTCGCTACAGGTTTTATCCTGGGTTTTTCATGATTATCGAATTATTTCGAATTTTATTCGTAAAATTAATCAAACCGCAACGGCGGCGTACATGAAACAAAGGGATTTTATATTCATTGAGGAAGTTATCCTTACGTGACGACTAATTCGGTCAGTAGCGTGTCGTGCACACTTTACTCATGCTGTGGTCATGTCTCACGAATTCACGATCTTGAGGTGTCGTATGTCTATATCTTTGCTTATAAGATCAAAGGAAACGTGAAATCACTGAAATCAGTGAAGTTCAAACTTCCAACTTGAAGCTCAAAAAGCGTTGTAATTTTCTGCACTTGTGCTGTAATATTGAAATTTTCTTTTGTTCTTAACGTTTATTTAATGAATTTGATCAACGATCTGTTGTTACGGTTATCTATGGTCTCGAATCGTTCGTTATTAATCTCTTATTTTGGAGTTATAAATTGTAGTCAGTGATCAACTGTAATCGTTTTTTATAGTTAATTGTTGAACGCAGAAAATTATAAATCATCGTTTTCTTCAAGAATTACCCTAAAAATTGAAGTAAGTGTGTACTGTAGCTATAAGGAAATTTGCTTTGTTGCTTATACGATTTAGATTTCGTACGCTCATGTGTAGCAGGGCAGTTATCCCATGCTGCGACTATCGAAAATTAGAGTGAATCGTAGTTTCGCAAAACTTGCCACGTTTTTCATGATTTTTTCGTAAATGAAATTTTGCTATTTCTAACGATAACGCTGTTTGAATTATTTTCCAGATATTCAGTATGTCAATTTTTTCGAGTGATGAATTTTTCTGAAGTCTTTTTAGCTGTTGTAACATTCCTTTCTGCTATTGCTGCTCTACTGGTTTTTGTGATATTTGGTGAATATATTTACTTTTCGTTTAAAGTTTTACTGCTAAACTGTAGTAGATCTGGAGCTCTCAACTGAGAATCTAAGAATGTCTCGAAACAAACTTTCAATTTAATTATAAGAGATTGATGCGGTGAATTCTTGAATTGCGTTTCCGCTAAAACATTCAACAACATCGCAGTTGTAAAGTTTACATCAACATTGTACTCGATTAGATTAAAGAACCTCTCTACCCTTTTAAAATTCCACAATACACTGTGGTAATGTGTTGGGTTTATTTAAAAACAGTGTTTATTCTGTAGTGGTAACGCACATTGATAATTCGTTACGTCGATCTTAATAAACTGAAAAATAAGCCGCGTAGCTTTAAAATTACTGACAGTTTAAAATTTTCATTACATTTCTTCATTTCGTGTTTTTTTCAGGTTGGTATTCTGTCTGGGTATTGTTTTTATCACGATTCCGTTTCGTTCGAGAATTGATCGGTGGAACGACTGATTCTCCACACAGCAGAAACGAAGGCAATAGAAAAAGAGGTAGATTATCCCGTAGAGATTCTTAATTTAAAGCAGAAACAATGAACATACGTTGCGCCAGACCGGACGATTTGATGAATATGCAGCATTGCAATTTGCTATGCTTACCGGAGAATTATCAAATGAAGTATTATTTCTATCACGGGCTCTCGTGGCCTCAACTTAGTTACGTTGCGGAAGACGATAAAGGACGAGTTGTGGGTTATGTACTTGCTAAAATGGAAGAAGACAGTGAGGATAATCCACACGGACATATTACATCTTTAGCGGTAAAACGATCGTATCGACGATTAGGATTAGCTCAAAAATTAATGGAACAAGCTGCCAGAGCTATGGTTGAATGTTTTCAAGTATGTACTCGTAATTTGTTTTTTAGGCAATTAGCTCGTCGTTGTCAAACTTCACGAGTATTCGTATTTTTCATTTTCTTAGGCGAAGTACGTTTCGTTACACGTTCGTAAAAGTAATCGAGCAGCTTTAAATTTATACACGAACACGTTACATTTTACTATATCTGAAATCGAACCGAAATATTATGCCGATGGTGAAGACGCTTATGCTATGCGTCGAGAATTGAAATCATTTGAGGAATCTTCATCAAGCAATCCAAATATGGATCAATTGAAGGATCATCATGATGACGAAACTAGCCAACACTATAATCAGTCCAACGTTTCTGACAGAAGTTCTGCTGCAGTAACGACTACCAATGAAAATGGAATTTCTGCGGAAGGTATTTAATATTTTAATGCAAAACATCTAAAAGAGTTTCTTATGCATGTGATGTGTGTGTATGTGTTCGTAAATTTTTTGAGAATGTCTCTAGGCAATTTATCTATGTACTTGACTATACTTGGTACTACTCATTTATTCTGGTTATATTGAATCGTGATTCAATATAGCCGGTTTAAGATGTACGTAATTGAAAATTCATGAAAAAGCGCTCAAGATGCAATATATTCTTTATTTTAGTATTAATCTCGACTTCGTTCAAAATGTCGTCCGCAAAAAATGAAACCTAAATATTTAGTAATATTACAAATACAAGATGTTATTAAATAGTTACTTAACCACTTATTAAAATTTGTTATTACAATATCATTGTTGATTATCAACTCCTATTCTGGTGCTAGAAAGTTGAGAAGAATTTTTTGCATGTCAGTCTAACGTGCATCCAACGTAATGAGAAAAATATTAATTATTTGATTTTATATTTTGTCATTATTCTCTGTGTTTATATTTCTTTAAAATAAATGATCTTCGGTAATCCTTCCGTCAAATTAATCCGATTCAAAACACTTCTTTCGTTTATTTGGAAGAGGATCTGGATCTCATCCGCCCTTCCCTCCCATCATGCCACAACATAACATTGATCGCCGATTGGTTTCTTATAAAATACTGTTCGCTGATTGGTTTTTTAAGAAATACTACTCTCTGATTGGTTGATGATGGAAAAAAATTACATAGATTGTAAAAGAAACTTTTTTTGCCTCCTGAGGTAAAAACATTGAAAATACGTAGTTGCCCAACATTACTCACGTCTCACGAAGTCACGATACTAATACTATCCATTCTCCGAAGTATGCAAGCTCAAAAACAATTCTTAATTTATTTTTTAGTCACTTTTGAAGTTGACTCGTTTTTGGTAATTTTTAACGGTGTTTGATTGTAAAATTAAGAAGTAGCGGTGCGTTACCGCATTTTAAAATTACTTTTATTTAACGTCTTCATAGAAATAATACTCATTACGTGGTTTAATCATATTTCAAAGTGTGTTTATAACTTTCCATGGCGCTGAATCCAGCCTACGAAACAATCGGCAAAACATTTGTCGAACAATATTATTTATTATTCGATGATGTAAATCAAAGGCCGAATTTAGCGAATTTCTACAACGTAAGTACATGTCAGTTTAATTCATCCGTTTCTATAAATAATTCTGTCGTTTTGACAGTCTTATATACAACTTGGACAAACACATTCCCCCTTGTTTATCAGGAATTTACGATCGTTAATTTATGCTCAATAATCATCGTTAATGACATCATAAAGCGCAATGAGAAAAATATCGTGAAGTACAATCATAATCTTCGTATAATTGAATTTTTTAAACAACACTTTTTATTCAGTATTTATACAAGCGAAAGCTGTCATGAAAAAATTAACGAAGGAATTGTATACTGTTCAAAGTTCGAGGTATCAACATGATATTAAATTTTAACTACTGTAAATTTTATGTTATCTTTGAGCTATTCATGAAACAAAATTTTGCAATTGAGCTTTTTCGTTATCGTTTACCGAATTTCTATAGTTACATTACATAGGTATTTTGATGAAAGCTTTTTAATCTAAATTTATTTTTTTAGGCTGAAACCTCGTTCATGTCATTTGAAGGAATTCAAATCCAAGGAGCGCAAAAAATTATGGAAAAATTCAACGTAAGTAGTACGCGACTATTACGATGATCGAGGATGAAAATATTAATTAAATTTATTATTTTAGAGCTTAGGATTTCAAAAAATAGCTAGGCAAATATCTGGAATCGATTCGCAACCTATGTTCGATGGTGGAATTCTCATTAATGTTTTCGGTCGTTTAAAGGTAACTAATGTATTATTTAGTCGTTCATATATTATGGAGGAATGCATCGCGTAAATGTTTTCTAGACTGACGAAGATCCGCCACACGCTTATAGTCAAGTATTTGTTTTGAAACCAATCGCCAACAGCTTTTACTTACAACATGATATTTTCAGACTGATTATTCACGATAGTGCTTAAACTTGGAAAATACATTTTTTTCCAATACCGTCGTCTTATTTATTGTTTTAATTCAGTTTGTTGGTATGTTGTTGAAAAAAAAGAATATGTACAGTAAATATATTTTTTTCTGCGACCAGCACGTTTAAAGAACGGAATTTTATTTTTTTATGTATATATTTTTTAATAATATGAAAATATTTTCGGAATACATCAAATCTATAACTTGTTTACGGCATTATTTTTTTTTACCTATAACACTATGTGCAGTATTTTTACAACTAATCACAGAATGATTGTATTAAATAAAATACTACATACGATGACTCGAATTAATTTTTAAAATCGTGTATATTCGATAATCACACACAAGTTCATTTAAATGCATAATGGAAGTTAATAATAATAATACTTAGAAGATATTTAAGCGTTAAAATGGAAGTAGGTAACTGAAAATGAGTAGGTAAAGAATAGGTAACAAGAGAACAGAAGAGGTAAAAGATTCAAATTTTTTAACGTAAAAATGGCTAGTTGAATATATCGAAAACTAATTTCATTTTTCAGATTTTGATTCATTCGACGACTCTTCAGACTTAAACAGTAGAGGAAACATTCCCAGAATGCAGCCAACGGTAACACCAAGAGTTCGCCCCTACGAAATCAAGCAACTCGTAGGATCAAAAATGTAAGGAAAATTAACGTATAACTTACCAAATTGGCGAAGAATCGTGATTTACTCATGTTCATTTGAATAGGAGTCAACGGAGGTTGTTTAACGCCCAATTTGGACGCGAGTTTTTCCACGTAAAATGCCGAACCTATGCCCATTATGTCAGAGAATGTGTTCCCAAGAGCTGCAGCTGCCATGGTTGAAATTGTGATCAACGAGCCTACGGTCATCTCAATGGAATCACCCTGTAAGTGTGTGTGTGTTAGATTACTTTTTTTCAACGAATAGGTTTATGTTAATCGAAAGATGCAACGTACGCAAATTATCATAATGGAATTATCCAAGAATCCAAACCCGATGAAAGGTACAGCATTGTAAACACCCACTGTAATAATAAAATGATAATTATTAAAGGGATTCAAAAATTAAATACTTTCATTAATACCTTGAAGGAGTTGTCGGTGAGTCGGTTTGGGAGTCGATTCCTCTGAAATTTTATAATACTTTTTTACTACATATATAAGAATTTACTAATTAAACACACCTTACTTACCGCACTCCTCTAATGTAATAGACATATAAGTAAAAATATATTAAATAAAATGCGTTTAATTTTTCAGCTATAATAAGTACTCTAATCACTCACCAACTTTACGAATAAACCAGTCATCTGGTAATGGACAATAAGAACCAGTTGGATCGACATCGCTGGACTCAGCAACTTTACTAGGTCTCCCTAGCTTCGATCTCCATCGGTAAGCAGCTAATTGTCCTGTAATTTCGTCCTGTTATGCTTTACTGAGTCACTTCTAAGTCATGAAGTCTTACCTCTGAAATCGGCCTTGGTTTCTTCAGACTCGATAGTTTTTAAAGCGCTCATCAACTGTTGACGTTGTTCGGAATCTAGTTTCGATACTAATTCTTGGACCCAATTACTCGGTATGGAAGATAAATGCCTCACGTTGCATGATACTATTTTATTATTTAGTAAGAATGAAGTTTCACTCGAAGTGTTTCGAAGTAACGAAAAACCGAATTTATAAAGATTCATTTCAAGCTCGATTCTTGTTCTAATAATTGATTTTCCTAATGGAGTAAATAAGTGGTTTCTGAAAGACGCATTTTTTAATTGAATTACGATTTTAGTTTAAATATTCAAAAGTAATTTAGAAAATCGAATTTCTATATTTTTTCTTGTTTTTACTGTTGATTATCATGTTTACCCAAATCAGTGTTGCCAAGTTATTAAAAATAGATTTTCTCATTTTTAAAGTATACCGCGACTCTAGCGGAGTAAAAATGAACTATTATTTAGTGTTTTGGAAAATTACCATTCACCAGGTGTTTGGAATTTATCAAGGAGATCGCGACGAAGGTATTTTTTTTGACGACGAAAATTATGACAGTAAATTTTTAAATCTGGTTCTGGTATTCGACTGTTCGTATATTTTTATCGGGTAGGAGTGTCAGGAGTTTAACGGTATACTTTCGATTAGAATAATATAAACATTGATATGATTTTTATCGGTGTACTCAGGTTGATATTTTGTTTGAAAGAAATCGAATTCTTTTGTTCGTTTAAACTCACTATTAAAATTCCGTCCATATTATTGTAATATACTCGTTGAAATTTACTCTAACGGGCTAAAATTCAAATTTACATAATATGTAAAGAAATCTACCTTGAAAAATTTCCAATTAGACATCATCCTATTTCAAAAGTAGAAGTTACAACGAACACGTCATGGGCGGTAAGTGTTTTATACATACAAATTATGTTACTCCGATTAATTTCTTACTTGTAATTTTACAGATAAACGTAAAAATCTAAAATTAGCTTTTAACACTCAACAAACTAATTTGAACATAGGCTCGAATGGATGCGCGTTTCAGAATCAGACGTAAGTATTCATTGTTGGGTAAATTATAACAAATGATCTATAGGTTTTGGTACCTTTTCAGCATATGGGTTGAAGAAGAAAAACGCTTAAATCGTACGACTATCCCGAAAGTACGCCCATTTAGTCCCGAAGCTCTGACCGAAACCGCCAAGTAAGTATTGAGATTTATCTACGTATAAAGACGTTAACTTGTTTATAAAATTGTACGTATTGTTCTAATAGAAGTCGTAGATTGGCCGAACGAAATAGGTTTCGGTAAGTGTTTTCATGTGGATGAGTTTGGTGGTATTTAAATACTAACATCCCATAAACATTTTTTAACACGTTGTTTTTTTCGTTTATTTTCATTTCGAGTTTTTTTTCTCATTCCCAAACCACGCCGTGTGACGTAGATTTAAATGCGTTTATTTTACAGGGAAAAATTCAAATTATATCCATGCATTCAGACTACGGGTAAATTACAAGTGTCGCCGGATTCGGTTCGTATATGTTTGCTTCATTCGCTAATAAATAATTGAATTAATTAAATATCCAAATTTAACGTAGGTGTACGATTTTACCTGCGAAGATTTACAAGATCTCGGCGAAATAGGACGAGGTGGTTTCGGTACCGTTAATAAGATGATTCATAAAAAAAGCAATACCGTTATGGCCGTCAAGGTATGTTGCTTTGGTATTGTTTTACTCGCGATTGTGAATTAATTATCGGAATTATTATTCAGAGGATACGTTCGACCGTCGACGAAAGAGAGCAAAAACAGTTGCTTATGGATTTGGAAGTTGTGATGAAATCGAATGACTGTCCATATATCGTGCAATTCTACGGAGCGTTGTTCAAAGAAGTAAATTATTGCTCATTTTTGATGCATGGTTTATGGCAGTATTTACCTGTTTATTTATTTCAGGGTGATTGTTGGATTTGTATGGAATTAATGGATACTTCTTTGGATAAATTCTATAGATTTATTTACGAAAGATTAAAAGAAAGGATACCGGAGATTATTTTGGGTAAAATAACCGTAGCTGTAAGTATCGCCTCCTTTTCGCTGTAATTGACACGTGGCACACGTTTTAACATGTTTTTTTCCTGTTCAAAGACCGTGAAAGCGTTGAACTACTTGAAAGAAAAATTGAAAATAATTCATCGCGACGTAAAGCCCAGTAATATTTTATTAGACAAGAAAGGCAACATAAAATTATGTGATTTCGGTATTTCCGGCCAATTGGTTGATTCAATAGCGAAAACAAGAGATGCCGGATGTCAACCATACATGGCGGTAATTAGTTGTATTCCATTCTTTATCACGGTCGCCGGATGCGGTAACACAATGTACGTTTTGCAGCCTGAAAGAATAGATCCGAATCGAGGAAAAGGATACGATGTTCGTTCAGATGTGTGGTCTTTGGGGATTACGTTAATCGAAATAGCCACCGGATGCTTCCCGTATCCTAAATGGAACTCGGTGTTTGAGCAGTTGCATCAAGTAGTCGAAGGCGACCCTCCGAGGTTGTCTCCTGAGTGCGAAAACGGCAACAGATTCTCGCAGGAGTTTATTAATTTCGTGAATACTTGGTATATGAGAGTTTCTCGCTAATGCCCATTTTTGACGTAATTTTAATCCCCGATTAATTTTTTACATAGCTTAATCAAAGAAGAAACCAGGAGACCGAAGTATAATAAACTCTTGGAACATCCTTTTATCCGTAAAAACGACGAAGCCGAATCAGACGCGTCTGTTTATATCGGCCAAATGATTAATAACATGGAAGATTACGGTGCCATCGAGTTCACCATGAATGTACCTTAAATTAAACTACGATTTACGCGTCTTTGACGCGCATTTTGCATATTCGAATTAAAACATAGAAAAAACATAACTTTTGGTCTCAAATATGCCCATTTGGTCATATTACGAATTAAATTCATCGTACGCTTTTTTTCCTCATTTTTAGCGGCATTTTGCTAAAGCGATAAACGCTTTTTATATCGTTGATATTTTTATGGTAATTTTCATGATATTTTCTCCTTTTAATTGTTATTTTATATTTTATGCTACAGGAACCCTTATATGTGCGCGCTGTGTTCGTTGTTGCTCGATATTGTTGTTTGCGATTATGTGGTTGTTTTTTCTGCGCATCGTAGTGATTCATTTTTCTTTTCTTTTTCTCCATCACCGTACTCGATGCTGCGCTATTCGCACAATTTTTCAATTGCAATCAAAAGTTTATAATCAAATTTGATTTTCTTTTCGAGCCAAGTCGCTTGTACCTTTTTAACTAGAATCGAGCTTAGCGTTATTTTAAGACAATAATATGTAGAATTGGCGATTCTAAACGAAATGTGTTTGTATAATGGTGAATAGCGTCGTTTTGTGTGGAAATTTATTACCATTTTATACGTAGATGTTTTTCGGTAGTGGTTGTACAGGTTATTTTTCGAAGGTTTATCGAAACGTTTAAAAAATGAATCATTTTCGTCGTATTAATACTTTAGATTTTAATATTGTATTGTTTTTAAAGTAGACGTATTTTTTAATAAATATTACACTGTTTGTGTCGTTTATTTCAATTACACAATGCGAGTTAGTATTTTTTCGTGTGAAAAAAACGCTAATTTTAAAACCAGGGAAATGATCCATGGTCGAAATAAAGCGTAATCGAAAATTACAAGTGTATCTTCGTTTATACAGCATCCTCTGAAGACATTGGAAGTTCTTTTATCATCTGATTCAAGTTCGGCGACTTAAATTTGCTGATGTTTAACGTCCAAAGTAAAGTTTTAGCCTTAAAAACGAATCAATGAACAATTATGCGTTTATTGCGCCCGCAATCAAACGCATAGGCAACCAAATCGACATGTAAAAAATTAAAACACGTTTACGCTTAATTTTATCGGTAGAAGTACGATTAAAATGTCGGATATTACTAAGTCGAGGTCGCAGAACAAGAATATGGCCTCAAAAACATACCATCGCTGAGAAAATTTCGAGATCGAAATTCGACTGAACACACAGTACTAGATAGAGCAAAACTAATGGTTGTAATGGATTCCTCAGGTCTGATAACCTAGTAATCGACCCTTCATACACCAAAATCGGCCGTTTGGGGCTCAAAATAAACAAACTTTCGTAATTTGTTAGCTTTTAATTTGACAGCCATGTGCTGTCATCTTATGAGTGCAGTTTATTCAGATTTGGATTTGAATTTCATTTATTTTGGGCCCCAAAGGGTCGATTGACGCGTATGAGGAGTCGAATATTAGGTTATCAGACCTGAGAAATACATTGCAACCATCGGTTTTGCTCTATCTTGTACTGTGTGTTCAGTCGAATTTCGATCTTGAAATTTTCTCAGCGATGGTATGTTTTTGAGGTGATATTCGTGATCAGCGAGGTCAACTTAGTAGAATGAGACTAATTTCACGAAAATCCGCCGGTTACAACGGCCGTAATTAATTAATTCTTATATGCACATGTTAGAGGAGTTGCCTATCTAAATACTTGTGTAGGAAGAGCTTTACGTAATTTACGTAATTAATTCATTACGGCCGTTCTAACCGGCGGATTTTCGTGAAATTAGTCTCATTCTACTAAGTTGACCTCGCTGATCACGAATATCACCTC